>JAQGBJ010001862.1:0-20005 GCA_034698345.1 Sphaeridia pumilis
CTTGAGATTTTATGACAGCATAAATCCTGTCACCTCAGGAGATAAGCTTATTACCAGGAAACAGGTGGTGCTGGTTTTATTTTCCTTCCGGTTCTTGCGGTGAAGACATGTACTTTTTCTTTTCGGAACGTTTCGCAGGTTATAAAAATATGATGGGGTTGGAAATAATTCAGGTAGCTGGTGTTGGAAAGTGGTGACACATTTTTATACCGCCAAAGCTTTGCAAATTTTTGAAAATTTATTTTGAAAATTCTGAGAATTACAATCACCTTTGATTTTTACTATACTAGAGGTCTTGTCTTTGTGAAGTCAACTTCCGTATTTCAAAGTAAAGTTATTTAATTTATTTATTTATACCATCAAGTTCCAAACCATAGTCGTAGTTAGACTCGTTAGATGGTTTCAATTATATTTTGTTAAAATCTGAAACTACTCGAGCAAAACTAAGGAGAATTGCTCATCAAATTTTCAGAAACTTTTAGCTAATGAAAATAGTTGAGCACACCAAAGGGTTCTTCAAAAGTTGAAATTTGGGGTCGGATTACATAATTTGTACTTGATACATCCTGAACACAAACACTTTCACCTTAATTTTTGAGGCAATCAATAGAACTCATATGTCCTCATTCTATATTCTTCTTCCCCAATTCTGAGAAATCAAAAAGTGTCTGAATCTGTATACTATTCTGTACATGAATCCAGGCTGAATCTTGAAATCTTTCAGCCCCCCTTCTAAATATCCGTTTGAGCTACTGTTTTTGGCTTGAACTTCTGACTCAATTCATCTTGGTCTCACATACGTTGTCATCTGTCTAACAATTGTACCCTTTTTACGCTCAACTCTAAAACTGCACTTTTTGTTGTTCGTCCCCTTGTACAACTTCAGTTTCTACCAACAACAGACAAAAGCGAAAAACCAAGTATTTACTGCAAAGAGAGACCCTTTGTGAAACATCTACTAATAAAAACATGACAGCAGTAAACTGGAAATGTTGTTCAACAAAAGAAACGTTGCTACTGCAGTGGATTCTATGTAGAAGCTGAATACCAAAGAAACCCGTGTGCACAAAGCTTATGCGGAAACTTGCTTCAAAACTACTCCAGTATAAACCGTCTCCGACGTCCTCCTTTCAAGTGATGAATGTCCACTTGTCTGTCGTCATTCCTTCTGCATAAAAGTAAACGCGCAAAATATATACTACTACAGTCACATCTTTTGTATACTTACATACAAAGCAAAAGCAGTCTGGAATCTGGAACTCAACTCGGAGAGACAGAATGATTTCCGGTTTTTGTGGAGTTGGGCGGAAAAGCGGCAAGTTGAAAATGACGATTTGTGATGCTGATGAGCGTTTTAGTGAATGCAAAATGTGGTATTCTGAAAGTTGGGCTGTAATTGAAGCTTTTCAAAACTTTGTGTTATAACTCGGAGAAATCGTCAAAACGGAGCTGACGTAATGTACAAGGTTTAACATTACGTATTTATATTTAACCAAGGTTACGTAATACGGGTTACGGCAAAAGTAACAAAACATAACTGATTATTAAAAATACTGAAAGTTGTTGCTGATGTAGTCGGTTCTGAGAACCTGTAACAAAAACATAGATTTGCAGGGGCACAAAGTACTACGTACAAAAACAAGTAAACAATATATAAGAGCTCTGTTTATAGTTCGCAACGCAATTAAGTTCAAGTGTGAAATTTTAGACGCGCAATTGCATAACCTTTAAACGAATTCAACAATGTGGGTGAAAGCGAAAACATGAGCATCGATAGAGAAAGCTTTGGAGGCTTCTCATAAACTGCGTGTCAATGTGTACGGGCTCAAACTTTTTGGTATCTCCAGCAGCCAAAAGTCGACAAAGGCGTAGGATAATTGTAAAATCGCCCACAGCACACAAAAGTCTGTTCCGAATTTTGGTTTAGCAGAACCGCCTATTCCCATTATTCGGGCTGGTGAATCAATTAATTTGGAACAATGTCGGCTACAAACAAAAGGCGGGAGAACAAGAGAAAGTGTTTCGAGAAGAATATAACCCTATTATCGGTCGGATTTTCAAATTGTCTCCTCCAATTAATACACAATTTGTTCAAACCAATATTTTATCACGGGACAAAGTAGAACGTTTTAAAAGTCTAAAAAATTGTTTTTTTCAGTGTCCGCAACCGCTTCATGAAATGCGTTTCGACCGTCGCCAACCACCACTGTAACCCCAAAGCCGGAATCTTTTTACAGAAACTCGCCAAGACGCTCGTTGAACAAGTTGAACAAGGACCAGACTCAAAGCCTCAGCCAATCAAGTGCGATGGTGTTGACATTTCCCATTGTTCTTCGGCTAATTCTTTGAAGTCAGTATTTGCGTCACTGCTGATCACAATGGCCGGACCTATAATGTTTTTAACTGTGTTTCAAGGAAGAATCAACTTTGCTTAAACTCTTATGATAGTGCCAAAATCCAAAGAAAAAAGTTGTAAAAGTATTAATTGATTCAACAGGAAGACAGCCGTCCAGTCCAAAGATGCCAAAAAATATACAGAGCGTAAATAATCAGAACCTGTAAATAACATTGTTTGTGCTAAAATTTATATTGGATAGCGTACAACAATATATTGGATCTAAATGAGAGATTCGGGGAATTCTAATGACCATGGGAATTTATATTGGAGAATTACAGTGGTTCTCACAGGCAGTAAATTAACAATCAAAAACATACTTGATTATTAAATATTGTTGTTTCATTTAGTTGGAATGAACGTGAATGGAATTCAAATAATTCAAGTTGAAATTAATGAAGGAAACTAGTACCGTAGTTTTGGTCAAATAATTGTCTCTGTATGTTCTGGGCAACATAACCGTAATTTGATAGCCAATTTAAGCTGGGTAATTCTAAATAGTAGTATAAATGAGAGAATGTCTGCTCAATAAAATATATACTGTTCTCAAATTAATGTTATACATTTGACATTTCAGATTTAATAAGTGAAATTAATACAAAAAATCCAGGTGCTGCAATTGGCCAAATAAGTGGTACCACGTCATAATGTATTTGTGCTGTTTGTGTAAACCTAAAATCTCCAGCACATAAAATCAAGCCAATTTTATTTAGTAGTATGCAATTTCATGTTTATCGGTAAAATTCTGTAATATTCCAGCTCCATATAAGCCTAAATGTACACAAATCAAAACAAATGTGATTCTACATAAGCTGCTGGCTTGCATGTGAATATTACACCAATAAATGGTATTAATATTGAATTGTTCTTTTGCCGTAATAAATACAAAATATATAAGAAAATGTGGCCAAAATATTAATCAAAAGTGTTTCTGGCTTTATCTTCCCGCCGAGCTACTATATACAGCTACACAAAGTTCCAGCCCAGACCACCACAACCTTTGCGTAAGCTTATTGAGCCAAAATTCTTGGCAAAATCTCCTGACAAGCCTAAATAATATAAAGATAAGAAGATTGGAGACATCCCAGAAATCGAAACAACTCCCGCCGGATGACAAGAAGAGCGGGAATCGATACCCAATGTACCTAACGCTGATTACACTTGCAGGCGCATTCTAGACTTTCCCGTAAGCGCCTTATGGAACTTCAGAGCCAACAAAAGTGGATTTGGCCGATGAACCATGAATGCAGCAACCTCCAAGAGTTTGTGGATAAGGCATGGTGGAACAGTTCATGTTTACATTTATTTGATTGTTATATACAGTCAATCGTCAATCCTCAACTATCTCAATCTCAATTCAACAAGAAGGTTCTCAAGGTTTCTCTTCGGAATATTTGCCATTTCAATGCCCAACTCAAGTTTATATATCACCGAGAAGTTCAGTTCTCAAGGTTACATCTTTGAAGCAAAATATTCATCGAATTTCATCACAAATCGGTACTTGATTTAGAGACTTGATTGAATCTTCTACTCAAAGACCCGATGACTGAGTCAAAATCCGCCTTTTGATCTTCATTGCTCGCGATTAAATTCCAGCCCCTGGAGCAATGGCAAAAAAGTACTAGGCATTATATATTTAAAGGATGTAAATTTTTGCAATATGCGAATTCCTTTTAGAGTAATTTTGTTACGGTCATAAATTTTTGCCGCGGGTCAAAAAATTTATATTGGCAGACAAAATAATCTCGTTCACAGCCTTTACTAGCTTTAAAAGGAATTTCTAAAGCTTTTCGTTGTCGTAAGTCTATTTATTGGGATGTAAGCGGCAGCGGAGCGGGGCACTATGGTTTACGATGCTGCTATTTGCTATTCACTATTATATAGGCCAGGAGGCAAGTTCCGGGTCGAGCCCTTGAGAATTTATGTATAATCTAACGTTTCCCGTAATAACAGAGACAAATTGGCTTGTTGGAAAAAATAATCGGAATCTTTTACTTCTTCCTGCAAAAAATATACAGCTTCAAATGTTTACCATTGAAGATTTATAAGTTATATTAAATTCTCCCTCTGACCCTAGAGTTCTAGAATCCTCCAGATTGAAACAGGTTCTCAAAATTCAACAAAACCGTCTAGTCCTTAATCTACAATAGGTTTAGTTCATGTCTTGACCGTGTACACAAGCACTAGTGGCGGTTGGTGAAAAATATAAAAGAATCTATCGACAATGATATGTCGTCTATAAGCATCTTTCTTCTCAAATCGAACTTATTTGTTAGACCATCAAATACACTATCTCTACATGAAAAATTCTTACCATGTTTCTACAAATTCTACTTTGTTCAAATATATATTTCAAAAGGTAAGAAACTCAGCTCGGCCTGATTTTGACAAGGATGAACGGCGAACGGCGGCAGTCCGCCGTCTTTTGGGTTTCTAAAACGTCCATTGTGCCAGCTAGATCACTTGCAGCGTTCTACATTACTACGACAGATCTTATTCTCTCTTCCCTCCTTCGCCAATGATACCCTGACTAACGACCCGGAAAACAAGGTGAAAGGAGAACAATTTCTGAATGCCTACTCGCCCATCTTCTAATGTTCCGGCACAAAAACAAACTGGTTCTTGAACGCTTCTAGAGTCTGAATCTTCTACTTTCTCCATAGGAGCATTTGCGGAAACCCACTCATCACTTCTTCTCAAATTAGCTCCAGCCAACAATAAATTGACCGTGGCACAAGAGAGAAAACACGCCATAAAAGTGCTAATCGACTCTTCACTTGGTCTTTGTCACTTTCACCAATTGCTTCAGTAATGAGCAGTTAATTTTGGCACATCTCCAGCCGAGACAAAACCCAGCAGCTTTCCCGCAACTAAGAGCTTTTAACACGTGTCTTGATGGCGTTTCTTGTCTTGTTTTACTTTGTGCAATGGATGAAACAATCTGAAT
This sequence comes from Sphaeridia pumilis, assembly GCA_034698345.1. Lineage (NCBI taxonomy): Eukaryota > Metazoa > Arthropoda > Collembola > Symphypleona > Sminthurididae > Sphaeridia > Sphaeridia pumilis. The sequence goes on from JAQGBJ010001862.1 coordinate 5,343, forward strand.
TGTTTACGGATTCTTGTAAATCAAATGCTTGAGTAAGTAGCAGTTACGCAATAGTTTTTCCAACAGAATCAAGAGCAACTTTGACACAGACAAAAGTATGGTGGAAGAATTTACAAGAAATGTGTACGGCAGGTCACAAGGGATTCCTCTATCTTCTTTGCCCAGCAACTACATCAAAAGTTGCAGACTACTTGAGAGGAGAAGAAAGTCAAAACAATCTGTGCTGGAAAGCAATAACAGCAATAAAACTTTCTTTCTTGTTGCTTAAATTGATGGGAAGTGAAGAAGAATCATGGTCGTCAAAAAGTTTCCGACCTGAATCCAATCGAGGTTATGCATTCACGAGATACATCGAGGCCAGCAGTCGATCCGTCATAATCACTTTTTATTTATGAGTTCCAACAAACCGACAATGGTGGACACGCCACAAACACTTTTTTACGTCTTAAATACCGACTAGTACTTCTTACTATAGTAGGTCAAATATTACCCATTGTCAAGTTCCACAGGGACGAACGGAAGCCAAGACAGCGTTGTGACCCAGGCGGTTTCTGTAAATTTCTACTTTGTTAACCTTTACATATTATTTTGTTTGACACTGAGAGAGCTTTATTTTAGATTTTTGAGACATTGAAAATTATGTTCATGCTAAATACAGACTATAGAAATATTTTATAGCGTCTAGTATAATGTAATGTATAATTTAAAATTAAAAGATTTTGCATTTTTGTCGGTAAGCCTTCCATTGACTAGGTCACTGTGTCAGTAGTGCTAAGATTAGAAGGTCGAGTCATTAGACTAGACCCGGCGCCCGATCTGTTAAGCCGTTCCGGATACTTGCGTATCGATGAGTTGGTGCTAGAAAGCGTGTTACTGGAAACCGCTTCCGTACACTTGCAAAGTCGAAGTAGTGGCCCAAGCGTTACTATAACAGAAGATTTTGCCTGGCGTTAATTTCATTCTTGCTCCAAACTTCCAGAAACAATCACACACGAATACAAACACAAAAAGCAGTCGTGCAAAATTAACCAAAAGCTTGTGAAAATATTCAGGACTAAAAATATTTCAAAACTTGAGCTCAACAAGAGACAGTAAGCGTAACAAAAACGTCAGAAAGTATGAAAAAGTATAAAAATTTGAACTGTCACTTTTGTGGATACTAAAGCCTTGTAAGACAATCAAGACAAACTTTTCGCTACAATTATACAGGTATATATTTCACAGGTACAAACGACACAGCCTGCATTTTTAACGCAATTCAGAAACGAAAAGCTCCACTACAACTGGACGAGCTTCCTTTGATGATGTCGTACCTTTGAAAAACTTGTACTTTTTCTGCAGGGCGAGCAAAGTTTCCTTTTTGCACACGTAAATTACGAAAATGAGTACTGCTTGCATCACGTTGATCATGTCGAAGATCATCCAGTACCAGGGCTGTTCGGGCCCGCCGGTCACAAGCCAAGCAACTACTTCCATTGTCCAAGTGATACCCATGACCAAGAACAATTTGAGGAACAATTTGAACCTGCAAAATAGCATCAACTTTCAATCTAAAAATCTACATATTTTGGAAACAAGAACTAGAAGAGAAAGTGATTGCAAAACTTGAGCTCGCTGATCCTCCTTGAGGCCAAAAAAGCCTTTACATACATCCACTTTACTTACAATTGTTGATTGTTTTCCAAGTTGGCTGTAGCGATTCTTGTACTTTTCTTGTACACATGCAGTTTGTAGGTCGTGACTCCAAAAAATATTGTGTTCAACACCAGCAAAGCTGCAATGGGATAAAAGACAAATTCTCCTTGGGCTTGAGGGTAAATGTAGCAGTTCATTTTTCCGTAGCCGGGTGTCAACATGGTACTGCAGCTTTGGGAACTGCAACGAAAAGAATAAAGAAGAAGGTTACACAGTGAAAGCAAAATGGATAGTAGCGCCATCTGGCAGAGTTCCACTTACTCATGGTGAAAGTCAATAAGGAATGCTGTGAGCACATAGATTCCAGGGACGACCCAGCCGAAGGTGAGGTAGAACATGAATCTTTTGCGCCCTCTCGAGGAGTTTGGGCTGAAAGATCTGTAGAAAAACGATAAATTGTATTTACTCACTTTTTGCAAAAATGTTCTTGGGATTTTAAGCTAGAATTAATTTATATATATACTCACCTAAATGTGTACCAGAGATCAAAGCTGATGAGCGTCAGCCAACAAAATGTAGAAACGTAGAAAAAGTGAGCCAAAACGCCAATAAGAATACACGGTGGCGTATTTAACACTTTGTAATCGGAATTTGGCAAAGGTAGCAGTTGGGCAAGTCCAATAAAAATGTACATAAGGAACATTGTTGAAGAATGTCCCATTGTTGTCCAGCCATGAAGTCCGTGCTGATTCCACAAGAGAACATAAACCAAAAATGTCAGCAGGAGAAATATTGACATTGACAGCATTAGAGCTGCGTATATCAGACGATTTCGTTGAGAACTTGTAATCTGGAACGAAAAACAAATATTTTAGACCTAAAGAAAGTTCAACCGATAAATTTCAAATGCACGTAAAAAGTTCTCTTTGTTCATACCGTCTCTTCGTCTGAATCAGGAATAGCGCATGTGTACAACGCCAGATGGCGCTCTTCCACTACTCCTCCGCTATCCGGGTCGAGATCGACAAGCTGTTTCAAAGCGTCAAAGCAATAGCCATACGAAGAACCTAGGTAACGTGGGAACTCTTCCCAGTTTCGGCGAGGGTTGCGAAATGTCATGGTTCCGTCAGAGAGCAAATGAAAGCTGCAGTAAACAAACCAGGCAAAATCCAAGAAAAAGTGTATCAGAAACTTGAGCTTGAACCAACAGATGCAAAATTCAGCTTACCACAAGCCATGCAATCCAAACTTCTGGCCGTTTAAATAATCGATCGTAAACAACTGCAATTCAATCAATTCTGTCAAAACACTTCAAAATTCTGCACAAATTTCATATTGATTATAATCAACTTCTTCTTCTTACCTGTTTGTTAAGTGACCCCGTCAAAATTTTACTTTCGGGGCACTCAAACCGAATCCTCTGCGGATGCATTCCAACATTTTCCATTTCCGCTTCGCTCAGCGGTCTATGACTTCGAGGCTTGTACAAAGGTGGGATGAATGCAGTTTCCGATCCGGCTTGGACACATTCCATCTTCTTTTCGCTCTCCCTGTAACTGAGTATTTGTCCATGAGGACAGCATTTGTTGAAGCACACTGAAGGCTTTTTCATGGGAACAACTCCCAAACCAACCGGTGCTTTGCCATTTGATCCTGCAACCGAAAATGGATCAGCAGAGCCCAAGTCACCTTCTGGGACTGTTTTGATATCGTAGCTGCATTTCGGTCTGCAGACCCTCAGTGTAACAAGGTTGAGCTGAATGTTCTGAACGCAGTACTCGGAAGGGTTGAACCATTCCAAGGAATTCTTGTTGGCAGGGACGGGGACTTGGAGGTAGCCATCGGAAGCGAGCAGTACTGTGTTTGCGAAGTTGCTTGAAATTGTGTATTCTTCCCAGTCGTCACATGTCACTGCTCGGTTGTACTTCAGCCTTTAATAATGTCAATAGTATTCGTCATCGTTAAAACAAAAATTATTTGGCGCCAAATTTAAAATTGTACCTGAAAACAGAAGCTTGTTGTTTAACAAAAAATTCTACCGGAGGAACCCATTGAATTATCTTTTCATCTCCACTATTTTGTCCTACGATATTTCCACCATTTCCCCCAAAACAGCTAAATTCTTTCACAGTTCCAGAATATCCGTTTGAGATCGAACAGCAGGTGTTTATTGGAACTGGGTCCAGGGGCACTTGTTGAGCACTGACCAAGGTCCCGCAAACATAAATAAGAAACACAGGAACCAAGGAATTCTTCATGTTGGAGTATCAATTGAATTTAGAACCTTTATAACCATTGTCACTGCTGATTAATTCTACTTGATTCTAATTGAAGCATAAAGCCTCATTTGTTCATTCGTTTAAAGGAATGAAGCAACGGAATATATGGCGATCCTCCAGTAATCTCCCTTCCTCTTTTGCTGTCTGACACCATTACTCATATTTGCGAATTCTAGGAACAAAGTTCTGACTATATATATATGTAGATCTGTATGACGCAGTCAAAAACTGTATGAAATTTCTTATCGTTCCCAGATAAGGTCACAAGTATTAATGTTGTATTTGTTCACTGTAGGTGTGTTTTAAATAAACTTTGACGGTCGGTGATCCATATATACAAGTTCCTATTATCGCACAAAGACACGAAACAAAAATTGTAAACCATATAGTATGAAGCCCGCGTCACTGATTCCCAATCAGCCGTTCAAACCGAGTAGGAGTCCATAACTTCCCGCAAATTTTGGTTCACTTTTGCCGAACTTCTTGGAACCAAATCAGATCTGTATATGTCTCAAGCTGTATTTATAAATTTTTGTTCAAAAAGGAACCAGCTCGTTGAATGGATGAATGAATTGTGCATACAAGTTCTGCGTAAGCGAACACTAAAACAACACTTGTCCGAATCCGATACACAGTTTCCGGGTACAAAGGGCCGACGCTTCAGACACTTCTCAACTGCGCTTAAGCGCAACACAGATGAGCGCAACTTGCCTCGGATCGGGTCAAATTGCGAATGGCTCCGTCAGTCAGCGTCGAGAGGGAAAGTAAAGAAAGAAGATACTCGAATCTGACGAGAGAAAAACAACTTTAGTCATCTTTGTTTTTGCTCTCATCTTGAACCTCTCTTGCTTCAATCAGCGCCCAGTTAGTTTAGATGGCTTCCATATGTGTTTCATAGCAGCAGCGTTGGTTCAAGTCGCTGTTTTAGGAGAAGCGTAAACAAGCTTTGCCCAAGAGATGGACCATCACAAGCTTTAATATTTGGTAAACGGTATTTGTTACACACCAGGACAAAAATTGTTAGAATATGCTGTAATGTGTAACGAGAGGAGAGACAAAAATGATAAGTTAGCAAAACACACGTGGGAACAGACTGACTGGATGCTATTCTTTACCGCATTTAATTGGCGTGTCAAATTACACGAGACAATACTAGCATCAATATCATCTGCCACTTTTGATGCAAACAAAACAACGGTGCAAAAATATCTTCTTTATTTTGATGTCCGTCCCGTATAAAATTATAAGAAAAATAGATAAAGATTGATGCATTAAGCCAAGTGACAAATTTTTACTGTCTTCCACACATTATCAGTGGGCGGATAGGTATCAGCAATTTTCAAGATAAATTGCGTTATGGAGGCTACTATATCACACTTGGGCCATTTGTCTGGTGAAATAAATATTCCCAGTTTTACATGGAACTGGGCGAGAAAGTTGAGCTGATTTTTCTTGTTTTACACGAAAAATATATTTATCATTACTGCCAAATATATTCTGAGACTTCTATGTCACAAGCTGAACCGAAGCTTGAAAATATCCAAAAGATATTTACTTTCAGCGAAGCGCGTGCAGTGTCTTAAGATCATACCAACGTTTCACATCCATGCAACTGACGAGCCGTGATAACTGGCACTGAAGGCTAAACTTCGGAAGATTATATTCGCCTCCACAAATATGTGTATTAAGAGCATGCACAGGCTTTATGCAAGCTTAGCACAAGATAACCATATTTTTAATTATCTTCTCAGACGATTAAACCATAGCTAAAAGCCAAAATCCATTTACGGTATCCTCAAGTCGTTAGAGCGAGTACCGGCTGAATCTGTCTCAAAGTCTCAAGTTTCTTTTGCAACTTTTGTAATGTCCGACAACGGCGCACCTGCTCGTCCTTCATCATAATCCTGATTAAGCCTTGCCAACAGAAAGCTTTGGAAAGTTTGGCAACCACGGAAAATGTTCCAAGAAGCCTGGCATCTTTCTCCAACTTCTAGAGATGAGTTTTGCCTCTGAAATATTTCTGAGTAATTAAGTTACCAACTCTAACTCTTTAGCCACGACAAGGTAATTATCCGTGAAAAAGTGCAAACTTGCCCTTTACACTGCAACGCCAGGTAGTAATGATGCATAACTTATTTCCGGCGTGACAATGAAAAATGATTCATGCTACTTTCCTGCTAAGCTAATGAATAATACACATTATGACGTTCAACATCTACAAAAGATGCTCTCAACCATGTTGGTGTTGTTTGTTAACTTTTCCAACAAGTAAGCCGTGAACAAGCATAAATGCGACAAGTTCATGTTTGAAATTGTATCACCATTTGCGAATTTTAACGCTGTCTCAGTCTCACTCTCACATATGCCTTACAACCTGCTAACCAGAAATTTTATTCATGCTTGAATCTTGTATGTCAGAAGCCGCATCAAATTAGCCGCCCATTGACGGCCTTCTCAGTGAAATATTGTGAAAAACATTAGTGCAACTAATACAATATTGTTCTAGTCCTCTCTTCCTGTCTCTCCTTCGTACCTGTTGCTAAATACAAGATAATAATATTAATGACACTGAAGAGTTATCTAACAAACAATTTTTGTCTACAGGTTAAATTGTATATATATATATATAATACATACGGCCTCACTGCCTCACTAAAACTGTCGTCCCCACCTCTTCAGCCAATAGTCAATAAAGGTGTGGTGAACAAGAGAGAATATTTTGTCACTGTGTCATGTTCATTTAATGATGCCATTTATTTACACTTGGGGGTGGCCGAATCGGTAGTAAAAACGTCAAAGATGCCTTAGGCTTCAAGAAAGAAGTTTTATCACGAGACATTTGCAAAATTTATAAGGCAAAAAGTACAGAAAAAGTATTTGCGGATATTACGTTACTCCCACCCAACTCATGTAAAGCTTTTAAACCACCTTGTAAAACTTTTAGTGTTACCAGACGAATCTAACAGTTTCTTGAGAAAATCCCGTCTTTCTCTGACCCACTCGACTTAAGCCGGCTTACAGAGCTGAAAGATCCGAAAAAAGCATGAAACATTTTATATTACTTGCTCTCTCCACATCCGACAGCTATTAACAGTCTTAAATGAGCATAAATATATTTGGCAAAGAGCCGACGCTTTGGGTGTCGGACCGAGAGTAACAAAATTTAGCTGAAAATTTTTCAATTATCATTTCAACTTACTCCAACTGCAGACTGTACAGCGCAATGGGCTAACATTGCAGCGTACTTGCAACCTTGTGCTCTGGCGCCACCTTGACTGTCAATTTGTTGTTCTGTTAATAGACAAAATCACACATGTTTAAAAGGTACGGTTTGTTGGTGCTAAATTTTGCAAATTTCATTTTAGCAATTGCAAGCTGCCACTTACTTGTCGAAGTGATACAAGCGGTTAAGCCTGCCTTGGCCCTGTCTTGGTTCTGGGCCGGAGTGATGGTCATCAACTGGGCTTGCATTATGGCTTCTACGGCTTCGCCGTTTGCGTCCAGCTGTAACGCAATACCAACATGTGATTGACATTGTTTATATTGAAGTTCAGATGTTGCTAAAGCTCTCTAGGTACTTCTACCTTACCATTTTTGCAGAATTGAAGAAACACAGGGCGAGGCACTGCAAATAACAAGCAAACAAACTTTATTTCCGTGTACTATTCCGGTCACATCAATAGCAATAAAACAATAATAGTTTCCAGATTTGCCTTGCAGACTCGGCGTTTCACCAACCTGATCGTTGTATCCCGTGGCGGGGAAATTCGGTCCGCCGTAATCAATAGCGGTTGTCGCTGCCTTTGCCACACAAGCCAAAGCCATGTTCATCATGTCGGCTGGAGGATCCATGAAACACATGAGATCAGTCCCGGGACCTGTTGCTCCAGCTGAAAAGGGCCACAGAGACGAGGACGAAAGGAGAAGGAGGAAAAAGCTAGTGGTGAAAGTGGGTTGGAGTTGCTGGGCCATTTTGCCTACTTTTTCTATGTCCAATCTCGGTAATCCCACAAGTTATTGCACGTCTGTCTGACTGATGGTTGCTTTGAGCACAGGAGAATTTGTTAGTTTGTGAGCTGTAAAGACCACTGGAAGTAATGCCAATGTGAACAGCTGAAATTAACTGGAATGAAGTTTGCTGAAATCTCGTCCTTTTAATACTTTGCAAAATTGATTCGAGGTGATTTATATTTGATTTGGCTGACGTAGCAGTTTTCAGTAATAATAAAATTTATTGTGAAAGAATTTGCCAATGGTAATGAAACGTCAAAAATATTATGTAAAAATAGACATCGGGTGGGATGGGACAATAAAAGGCTGCTAGCGTTTGCGAAGTAAATTATATTTTGTAAAAGCAAGGTTATTGTAAACGTTTTTTAGAAGTCAGTCTGACCCTCAAACTTCTACTTTCACTTCCGCTGGACAAACACTTGTAAAACCGCTCGTGTGTGGCCTATTTTGACAGGGTTGAAGTTAATTATAGAAGGCCTTGGCGGCACGTGTTTAGTTTAGTTTGAAACTTTGAAATAGCGGGATTTCCAAATTTATGTAATGGTAATGGCGAATTTTTGGTAGAAAGTTTCATAATGATATCCTTCGGGCTAATTGTTGTAACTTTTAGATGCCTCAAAAGTATACAGGCACAGTGTGTGCAGATTTCCGTACAAAAAATTAGATCAAGAATTTAAAGTTAGTATATATACTTTTTTATATGCATCCATTTGTTAGCAAATCAGAACATGTTTCCAGAATATTTAACGCTATGCATATACAGTATTCAATCAATAATGAAGAAAAAAAGAACCGGCGAAACCAAGAAATGAAGCGGACCGCTTTATGACTCTCAAGCAGCTTTGCAGAACTGAAAGTTAATGATAATGGAAACGAATGAAATTCAATCAACGTTCACAATATCGATCCTCCATTTAGCTCATTTTATGAGACCACTTACAGGATCGAAAATTCTATCGTTAAGACAAACACCCAACATCGCAGCATATTTACACGGCTGTGCAAGAATTCCTCCAAGCATTGCCACTTGAGTTTCTGAGAAAATCAAACATTGGCATAAATACTTTAAATACATGGAACTGTATCTTGAAATTCAAGAAAATATCCAAGTGTTTACCAGCGGCAAGAAGGCAATCTTGAATTTTTGGAGTGGCCTCTGCAAGTCTCTGCGCTGGCAACATTCGGGTTACTTGGGCAAGAATTGTGTTGTAGTTTGGGGTGCCATCTGGATTCAGCTGCAAGAAATATTTCGCTTTCACTAACGCTCAAGCTTTCAGTCTCTCCGTTTCTTTATAAAATCTTGAACGTTTCCTTACCAACTGGCGCTCACTGTAAAAGCATTTGGCAAGGCACTGAAAATATTGCAAAACTTGCAATTAGTAATTCTAAAAATGGTTGTTTAGCCAGAAGATTTTTTAAAATTACCTGGTCATCATAGCTGCTTCCTTTGACCTGGTCGACATAAGCCGCCGTTAACTGCGCTGCAGTCAAGCCCACTTGCTGAAGACATTTGTTGAGCGCCACCACATCGCTCACTTCCGGCTGCTTGCAAAGTTGGTTATGATTGGAAGTTTGCTGACTCAAGATAGTCCGCAACTGGAATACAATCAAAATTAAAGACAAACCAAGACGCTTTGAGTACATTTTAATTGGGTTTCGAGCTGGACTCAAACTGTACAAGTTTCGACAGGTGGCTAGTGAATATTACAAGCTGAAGTAATTTTGTCGAATGACGGGATACTGTCAGCTACTACGTTCATTTAGGCAATGCTTGACTGCCTACTGGATGCAAAAATGCCTTCAATGAATAATGACAATGGGAATTCTGACAGCGACAACGGAATGACAAGTTGAATGGAAGCGACATTGTGACAAATATATTTCGACCCATGGTATTTTAGCTAGTCATTTGCTATTTTATTTTGCAAAACTTAATTCTGCAGAAGAGCTAAATTATTTTTCAAGAGGGCTCTAGCTAACGGGATCGGCCTTGAAATCAAAGCGGAATTAATTTGACACCTGAAAACTACTGATACATTTTCACAAAGAAAAGAACCTTTAGTCTTCCCGGCTTTCCAAATCTTCATTCTTTAAACAGATTTTACACTTGACAACTTTTCAGGGAACACAGACCTGAAATGGCATTCTGATCAAATATCACCTGAATTCTATCCTGAGAGATGATGGCCATCCCTTGATTAATTTTAGATGTCTTGCTAGCAATTAAATGAGTTTGAAATGGAAAGCAAAATATGAACAACTCACCCTTCAACTATTTAGGTCCATTTTCTACAAATACAATTGAACTTCCAGTAGCTAACGATAAACAATATTTTCTCCAACTGGTCGACAAAGAAAGCTAAATAACACTGTTATTTTACGATCAAGGGAAACTATAATTAGTACCTATTAACACCCTATTTTGTCGCTTGTATTATTACTAAACTGGAATGACAACCTCAATTCTAGTCAGTGCATGTCTGACTTATATTCGGAGCTAGTACAAAAATTACAGGAAACATGTCTAACATTGAATAAAAATTCCGACAGTTTAAAATCCTTTATCCTACTTCGCGGTTTCACACCACAAAACTTTCCTCGATATTCATCAAGGAAGAATGAATCTTATACCAGTAACGAGTCAAGGCAAAAATATTGAAAATTAAACTACCATCACAAAACAAGCGTTACTTCAGTCCATCGTGCTCCAGCTTCAAGTGAGTCAACTTCTGGAACCGCCTTCATAAGTGCTATACAGAATGGCAGGCTACACACCCATTTGCGAAGCCTTTATGAGGGGCATCCTTGTTGTGTCAACGGTAGGAATTTCAATTTTTCTTGGAAATATATTTTTTATACCTATACATTTAACGGGAGCCGCCACAAATACTCATCTGTGATTTACAGATTGCCGTAATAACATCAATGGGCTTTACCATCGCCACCCTTACTTTCGCTGCCATGAAATCAGACAATTTGGCCAAAGGTCTCAAGGCCACGTACAAATTCCTGCAAAATCTCATCGATACAAACACCTGTCAAGATCAAACAGCCCTCGACGCCCTACCTCAACTCCTCCCAATTAACCTCCGAGTTCCACATTTGCTAACCCGCCAATTCAAACACTTGGTTGTGGGCGCTGCTGCTGGAATCTTGGTTTTGACATTCTTGCAACTGCTAGCGGCATCCATGGCTTTATTCTCTCGATCGGTAAAAATATATTGCTTCGTTATATTTTTGATGCTTTATTTCTTTCATTTTTTTTATTTACCCTTCTAGCAAATAATCGCAAGTCGAACCGTGTTTTGGCGAATTACACTGGCTTTGTGCATACCACTGACGTTTCTCATCACATTGCTACCATTCGCCTACGAACCGGGCAGATCCAACTTTTCTCTCAGCGCCATTCCCACGACTTTCCGAGGAATACATTGTTTGACTGGACTCGGGGAAAAATCAGTGAACCATTTTCTCATTGTCAAGTCGATACATCACCATGGCTTAACTTGCCTGAACTTTGTTCTCGTAAATGTCTATCAGGCTGCACTTCAAATTTTCCTCATGATTCTTTCCTTTTTAATCGGATGTTGCGGTGGACAACATGACTACGCTCGCGTTTAAATGCGCACAAAATCTTCTAGGTTTGCCAAATATTAGACTGTTAGTAATTTTTACTTGAGATTCTCACTCATTTCTACTGTAAAGTTCTCGATTAAATGCAATTTTCCCTATTTGCGGTTCTCGGCTCAACAGTTTTCAAGTGTTTCACTGTAAATCAGTCAGTAGTAAACTTGCAACACTTCAAAATAAAATGGCTCGCTACACCTCCATTAGCAAATCTGTCCTGAAGGGCATCCTCATCATTTCAGCGGTAAAAACATATTTTAAAAAGTCGAATCAAATTGAAGTACCTCACATTTTTACCTTTGTAGCTATCCGCAATCACTTCGATGGGCCTCAGCTTCGCCACTCTTGCCCTAGCGGCCAAGCAAAACGGCTACTCTCCATCGGAGGCTCAAATCCATGATCCGAACAAGACCTTAACGAATTTGTCAATGCGAAACTATGAAGAAGTAATGGAAGACCTGGAAAACATCGGCAAGATCCCCGATCGACAACTTCAGGAACTTGTAAATTTAACCAAGGACTGCAAAAACGCAAACGTGGCCGCTCTTCAGTTTTGGCCTCTCGACGGCCAGCTTTCTTCCGGTCTAAGGACATTGATTATTGGTACTGCAGTTGGAACCCTCATTTTGGCGTGTATTCAGTTGGTTGCTGCAATCGTGGCTCTTTTCTCCAGTTCAGTAAGTTGTAATGAAGATTTCTAGCCAATTGTAGTAAAAATTACGGGTCACGATAATAATGCTTCTATGTTTTACTGCTTTCCAGCTTAACTTTGCGAGTCGAGTCATTACTTGGCGAATTACATTGGCCCTTTGCCTACCGCTGACGCTCATCGTTACTCTGGCCCCGTTCAGTTATGAACCCATGTCAAATGATAAATTTTCTGCCACTATAACTGCTATACCTAAAACCTTCAAAGGGCTTGCATGCTTGCTGGAAATGCACAAAGTTCCTGAAAAATTGTGGCACGATGGCCTGAGCTCGTTGTACATGATTGTTGGAAATGTGTCCTATGCTGGCTTTCAGCTATGCCTTCTGATTATATCAATCTTGGTTGGTTACTTCGATGGAAAAAACTACACTCAAGTCTGAGAAATTGCTGTTTACAAAATTTAGTCAGTTCTTCAACGAAATTAAATCAACAAACAACTATTTCTGGGCATAAATTAATCATTTTTTTCAAGGAAATCTAATCAAATCAACAATAAATATTTCCGAGAACGACAGTTTCAAACAAAACGATTAAATTTCAACAATCTGTTATCAAATTAATGCATTGTACCAAATATTCGCTAAAGTAGCTGACTTGAACAGCATAAAATATATCGAACCAAATTCAACATTTAAAGATAAGTTACATTGGTTTAAAAAGAATCAGTTGAAAATACAGAAAGTTTCCTTATGAACCGTATATACTACAACAACATCTTTGAACCGCCGGAGGCCCCCCCAGAACGCGTTCCTTTGTTCAGGACATCAGGGTTCCTGAAGCCTCGTGGAGGTGGCGCTAGCGGCAGGTGAAGCCCCCGTTCTGCAAAAGAGAAACGTTTTATTATAGTCTTCATATTTATAGCTTTATCCATGTTCTTCAAATGTTTTCAGTAAATTCCTTACCTTGAACCAACTGCTACATATTTGCAGATGCAGCTGCTTTCATGTCCCACGCCAACTACTCGTGGCTCCACTCAACTTGGTCTCCTGATATGCGCTTATGCAACTGTAAACAAAAACGACATTAGATCATCATAGTTCTCATGAAACGCAATATAAACGTTCTAGAGAAATTCTAGCGCTTTAGTGCGCTCAAACTTACATTCAGTTCACATTTGAAGCCGGAGAAAGCAGCATCTCCTCTGCACTGCAGCGTCGGGGCTGAGTCGCTTCAAAACGTTTCGCAATTTCTGGTCCAAATTGTGGTTCCGCGAAAACAAGAAACCAGATCGCTCTTGCAGACCTGCAAATATTAAACGGAGCAATTTTTATTAGACAAATTCCGAAACGCAATTTCATCCAAATTACACTGGTTCTGCCGGATCTTGAGGGCTGTGAAAGTTAGTGTGATTTTGGGGGTGGCTAGTGAAATTTTTGTTGTTATTACATGAAATCTCGTGTGAGTTCAATTGAAAGTGAACACCTGTCGAAAAGTCAGTGTTTTGATTTGGCACAATCCCGACACTTGAACGCAATATTGAGTTGCAGAGCAAGGTCTAATTCATGTGCTGGATATAAATCTACCATTTGGAGGATCTACTTTCTGAAGTAAATTGTTTAGAGGTCAAAATTCTACCTTCTGCTAAAATGAAAATCCGGCTTCTTTCAATCCGCCGGCTATATTCTGGGACAAAAGACTATAAATACCCGTTACCCATTGTGGTTATTTTTGGCTGTCTAAAATTATGCCAGCGGGTCAAATCAAAATTGAGACTGACTGACTGAGAAGGATAATAATATTGCAAACGAGCAAACTAAATCCAAGAAATTTTACCTGTATCTGGCCTTTATCCCGAGTCAGTCAGACGGAACGATGGCTGTTTCCTGGAATCCACTCTTCTCCCCAACAGAGCTTCCAATTGGGTCGTGTTCCATTGTCATCCAGGCGACGACTTCATATTGTCAGGCTGACAATTTTGTCACAAAATTTTCAGAATCCAAAATTCAAGTCTTGACTTGATCCGTCAGCCACCTAACAAAAGGAAATTCCAAGCCCAGCCTCCTTTACGGCTCGATTTCAAGCCCGACCAACTTGGAAACTTCAACTTCTCGAGTTCCATTTTCCCGTTCTAAACAAAAGGCAATAACAAAAATAAGATTTACGAAATGGCAAATATAGGACTTTCTAGGGTCAAGAAATCTCCGTTTGAACGCCATCTTCGTTTCTACTGGACAGGAATATACAAACGTACACATTTTGGCAATCTGCTGCCAAACTTTAAAGTCAGAATCAACTTTGCTGGTCTTGCAAAAATACACTACAATATAATCTGACTGGTGGTTCGACGGCAGCAGCGTTGTTTTTTGGGCTTTTATTATTATTCGCGCTCAACAATCAACAAGATAATAAAATACAGGAGATATATCAAGTATTTTCCGATCGATAAAATTATCGTACAAATA
>JAQGBJ010001863.1:0-20003 GCA_034698345.1 Sphaeridia pumilis
AAATACTCGCTTTTGTTTGTTGATGATTGATTGCGCAAGTGTTGTGACACTGTTTTGACGCTTTGTGATAATAAATAACAACAAATGAACAAAATTCAAAGTTTGCTTATTTTATGATCAGATGTTTTACTCACAAATCTGGAATTCTGAACTTTAGGATTTTTAAAATTAGTGCAAAGAAGCCAAAATTTCAAAAATTATATACTTGACTTCTAGTTGTCTGATTCAAACTACTTATTGGATCTAAGACTTTTGGGCCAAAAATTCGCGCTGTTTTTGGCGAAGCATTTCGATGTTGATAGGCTCTCCTTTTCCGAGGACCTGAAGCGGTTTCCAGGTATCTAGGCCTCCGTACCAAGGCGGGAGTTGACTTCGCGGGATCAGAATGCTCAGCTGTGCTTGCCAACGGTCCTTGTTGGTTCCAAGAAGTTCAGATTTGGCCAACGAAGATCCGACAATTGGAGCGATGATGCTGAAGAACTGCTCGGCGACGTAGTTGACTAAAATGATAATTTAAAATTTCAGGCCATGTTCATACATATTTATACAGATTGCAAAAAAGTAGAAAGAGTTGGCGAAAAATTTCGCAACTTACCGTTGATGGCGATTCCCTTATACAAAGCCTTTTCCAAGAAGGGATTGTACCTTGCGATTCTCAGGAACATGGCGACCGCTAAAAATATTTTTCACTTGAATTTCGCTCCTATACATCAGAAACTAAGTAAAACTTTGATTTTTCAAAACTTACTTGGAGGATGCGTCATCTGCAGATAATTCAGCCCTTCCAAATCAGAAATGAAAATTGTGCCGTCATTTTCTGCAAAGGCCGTTCCAAGCTGGATTGTAATCTGGGTCGCCTGTTCGAAATAATTCTCCATCATTTTTGCCTGCTTCCCTCCGGCACTCATCTGCGGGTTCAGGTTCCATTTTCCGAATTCCCAAACGACGACTGCGGAAGACAGTATAGAAATTTGTGATTAATAGGCCATCTAGCGGAAGTTGAGCGAAGCGTGAAACAGAGAGACTTACTGGGTTGGCCTTCGTTGCTGAACCCTGAGATGTAGTACGGAAACTTGGCAGACCAGTCCTTTGGTGGTACCCAGTTCAGCAAGGAGCTCTAGAAAAATGTGATGATTAGATGGGTTGAAATGGGATACAAATCAGTTAAACTTTCTTACAACATTGGACGATTGGGCGTCAGAAGGAGCGGGAAGACTTGCTACCAAAATGGTGGCCGAAACTACCAGAGTCACAAGCCTGGGCCACATTTTGTGATTAAGTTTTCGGAGAACACAAGGACGAACAAGCTACTTGACCAAATGGTTTCTGGAAACTGACCTTCTGGACAGCGAAGGCTGGAGCTTTAAGAAGTGTAGGATATGTCGTAAAAATGCAATTGCAATTGCTCATCAGAGCTGATAAATCGTAAAGTAAGTCAAAGTAGTTACGCAAGGTTCTCATTGTTTGTTGTCGGCTCGATGTAAAACCCTTTTAGAATTTTTCTGTGGGAAAATGTGAGGAGGGAAACGCATTGTAGTTGCTACTGCTTGCAATGCTCAATGCACCTGCTGACTTGCATGACCTTGATTATAGAAACTTCCTTGTTCTTTGGCATATATAACACGACAGAGAGAAGATTTATGATTTAATAAAAATTTGGGTTTATTCTTTTCCAGTTGTGGCCAAAAACTTGTTTGTCAGGTGGAAAAAAATGGCGGAATTGTTTGCAACAATTAAACACCTATTAATCATGGGCATCAAGTCAAATGCACTTAATTTGAGTAAATAATAATAAAAACACCTCAAATGGAAAACCATTAGCGTGAGGAACTCTGTTTTAATGGCGCGAAACATTAAGAAATGTTATGGACAGTAGCCCAACTTTTTATAGCGCTTTAAACCTGCAAGTCTTTGAAACAATGCGAAATTTTGTGGAGATGTGATAAGTTTCAGTGCGAATCCTCAATTTAGATTCCGAATTCCCTAGGGAAAATTTTGGACTGTTTCGAAGCGTATAGCTTGCCATTTTTAGCGGCGGTGGAAACAAAGCCTTCTGGCGACAAGAACATTAGCAGTTTTGATAGCTCAATTTCAATGTTTCCCGCCAGTCGCTAACTTCTTCTACAAATCTATGGGTGTCCACAGACTCCACTAGTCCACTACACTAAACCTAAAAGTCCACAATGCACCATTTCGAATTTAGGCCGAGTTATCCTAGGACTGAGAGCTACATGGTCGTGCAATAGTTCATTTGAAAGCACTAATCGAGCTCTCCAAAGGACTTTTTTTGTCTCCCCCAACTCACTCCCATCGACCCCCAACAAAACCCCCTGTCCATTTGTGGACTTGACCTTTGACTGAGTTATTCTCGGACACTAGTGGAAGCTACAGAGCCGTGCAATAGCTCATTCCAAAGAACTAATGAAACTCTACAATAGCCTTTTTTGTTTTTCCCAACTCCCTCCCCCTGACCCCCAGCAAAAGCTCCTGTCCTTTTGTGGACTTGACCTTTGACCGAGTTATTCTCGAACTGTGTAAAAGCTACATGGTCGTGCAATAGCTCATTTAAAATAGAAAATTAACTTCTAAAAACAGAATTTTTTTATCCCCCCCCCTCTGACACGTTGAATCCCCGCGCTAACCCCTGACCGTTGGTGGATTTGACCGTTGAACGAATTATGCTCAGACTGCGTGAGAGTTATCGGGTTATAGATCATTCGAACGAACAAACTACGCTGTAACAAATGCTTTTACCCCGCCATCCCTTTCTGACATGTTGACCTCCCGCCCTGTAGTCAACTAGACCTCCCCCTGTGTTACTCTCGAGAACCACTTGTAACTTCATAAAAACCCTATGGTCTACTTCAGATATAAGTTGTTGTGAATTTGTGTATCGAAGCCAGAAGGCTAATCAGGACAATCATTAGCGAGTGTAGAAACTACTGTTGCTTCCAGCCACTTTCTATAGAAGATTCCCCATTCATGGAATAAATTTTTTCGCAAGCTCGACAGTTTTTTTAATGGCGGTAATCTGTGAGATTAAAGTTCTTGAAGATCTTGAATGAGTCAAAGACAGCTTGAGATTTCCACCGAAAATAATATTGAAGCGTCATGTGTTCTATGCTTGATTACAACGCATTTCAATGATTGTGTTTACATCATATAATAGCGATCAAATTGACCTCGAAGAAACGCATCATAACGCAATATTTGATGAACTAAAAAGGACTGTGCCAATTTCTAACATTTCTTGAATCTTTATTCCAGCTCATCTAGCGCCCGGACGCTTTCATCATCCTGTAAATGCTTTAAGCAGCACTGTAAAAACTGTATGGCTTCACGTAGGTTTTCTGGATCTTGGCCGAATTCGGATTCGGAATATTGAAAGAGGAAAATGAAGGACGTTCAGTAGCAAACTGGTTGTTTCCCAGCTCACTCACTCGATAAGTGCAATAAATAGACTGGTCTCATTAGCTTCGATCTTGATCTCAGCTTCAAGTTGATTCTCGATTCCTGTTGTGCTGGCATGCTCCTGCCAACTGGAGCTGATGATGCTGGTGTCGATTGTGACAGGATTGAAGAAATTGGCCTAAAGGCCACGTGCCTTTTCACCGCTTACCATGGTGCTTTTTAGCACACCTTCAAAGGACTCTGACGCTTTTGAGGCTGGAAATTAGCAATCGTTTCCTTGTTTGGAGGCTCAAATTTCGTTTCGTTAGTGCTTTCAATTTTCGTTTATGCATTAAAACTACTTGTTTATTACACTTACGGCATCGCTGCAACCTAAATTTAGTGTTATCTCGCATATAGACATAACCTGTGATGCACTTGCTGACTGAATCAACTTACCAACTTTCTCAATTTTGCTTGACGACATCACATGCCACAAACATTGGTTTTTGGAGATTTCTTAGATAAATGGTTAACGGAAGTGTAATTATGTAAGTATAAAGACAGGACAGAATCAGCTCAACGTAGATTCACAGCCCCTCTACGCCGACACAGCTCACAAAAACCATCGCATGCATGTTCAGAACCGATATGGCTTCGAATTCTCGGTCGGATTTTTTTTGCACAACCTGTAGACTCAAACCTGGAATGCTCCAAACATTAGAAGCACACAATTCCATTGTTCTTCATAATCTTGTCTTCATAAGTTGTATTTTAATCATCGTAAGAGTTGTGAAGTGTTTCAGTCAGTATTATTCAGTATTTCCGTCCGTTCATGAGGGTCGCCCCTTTTGTAGTCATTACAGCGGTTTTGACAAACCCAGAAGAGGTGCTCAAGTTGACAAGCGTTGAAACCTGAACATGTTTTATGTGCTGATCAAACAGGAGCATCCACCAATCTAAAAATAGCCTATGTAGATGTATTCGCTAAAACAGAAGACCTGACTAAAGAATAGGAGGAAAGCTACAAACGAAAGACAAAATGCTGTTAAAATGATTCGGTGCAAATCAAGTGATTTCTAGACTTGATGTATACTCACTCGCGAATTTGATGTACTGTCTCCTGGCTGTTGGTCTTGTTTTAACCCGTAAGTGAACAACAATGAAAATGACCACATCTCATACGGTAGAAGTCGGGTTGTAGAAACTAACAGCTAAACCCGACGTCGCTATGAAAGCACGGATACAACTTTAACCTCAAGATTAACAACAACCAAACGCTGCTTTTGATTGAGCTATTGTACGGCTCTGTAGCGTTCTAATTGTCCGAGAATAACTCGATCAAAGGTCAAGTCCACAAAAGGACAGTGGATTTTGCTGGGGGTCAGGGGGAGGGAGTTGGGAAAAACAAAAAAAACTGTTGTAGAGTTCCATTAGATTTTTTGAATGAGCTATTGCACAGCTCTGTAGCTTCCATATTGTCCGAGAATAAGTCGGTCAAGGGTCAAGTCCAAAAAAGGACAGGGGGTTTTGCTGGGGGTCAGGGTGAGGGAGTTGGGAAAAACAAAAAAGGCTATTGTATAGTTCCATTAGCTCTTTTGAATGAGATATTGCACGGCTCTGTAGCTTCCACAGTGTCCGAGAATAACTCTGTCAAAGGTCAATCAAAATTTAGTGGACTCTGTGGACGTCCATTACAAATCTCATCGAGTAGATAATTTTAATTTGCATCCACTTCAAAATCTGTTTCTTCTCGTATTTCTGTAGTCATGGAGTTCAAGTTGGAGTTTGAAAATTTATGACTACGAAACTTTGTTAACAGTTGATTCTGCTTGATCTCTGTTTTCTTTAAACTGAAAATTGCTATTGTCATTATGGACCTCGGAAAATCCACAAAGGAAAAACCAGCCCCTCGAAAACCCCCGACGGCAACCGTCAGCTTCGCTTCAGATCGGCCGAGCCATCTAACCGAAATACGTGGAAATCTACAGTTGCCATCTGCAGTTGGACTTGGCTACCAGGAAGAGGATCCAAGTACGATGTTTCAAAAACCCAATTTTTATGATATTTTCGATTGATTCCCCAATTACATTGTATAGAAAAACCAGCTTCTGTAGGAATTTTCCAACAACAAAAGCAGCAAAAACGAAGGTCCAGTACCACAAAACTGAGCTTTTCTGAAGGCTCCATCGGTGCCTCGGCATCGGAAACCAGAATCAAACCCGCTCCTCGCTCAAGCAAGAAACCCATCGTCGAAGCTCCAAAAGAACGAAAGTTGAAACAGCTCTACAACCCGTTCATCAAAGTTCATGAAATCAAAATTATGATTTCAATTTTTTTCTACTTCAATACAATTTTCTTGATGAGTCTAAACTTTTTTTGCAGCAAAGGAGAAAGTCAAGGACTTCGCCTCCCTGAGGTACCAAGACACATTCACTATGAAGCACCATTACGGAGATATGAAAGGTTCTCCATTATCAAACATATGTAATCACTGGTCCCAAGCGAACTTCATTGTTGTACTTCAGATCTATTGAAGATCCGCCTGTCCATTATCTACACCATCATAGTTCCAAACAAATTCAGCACCGACCAATCCGGAGAAACCATTTTCTTCTATCTGGGCGAGAAACTCTCTTGCGAGAAAACCTGGTTCCTGACTTCAGCCCGAAAAATGCTGGTTCTTATAATAACGCCCACTGGACGTCTCGTGGCCAAGTTGTACAAGCGAAGGACTTGCCTCCGCCCGTTTCTGACGCCGTTCCCCTGCTTTCTCTCCGTAGTAAGTAAAACCCCTTTTCGCGCCTCATCTTCTGATTCCTGAGGTTTTTCTATCTCCTACAGGAATACCTGCTCTACATGCCGGACAACCGACTTCTAGGATCTCTGAAAAAAAGAGTTTTCGATACTGTCGCCCAAGTTTTCTGTGAATGATTCGAGTGGCAAACGGCTCTTTACTGTGGTCCCAGTGGAACGGTCCGCGATGACAGGGAACATTTGCCCGCTATGGCTCTGCAGGCCCAGTTATTGGAACGTCTTTGAACAAGAGAAAAATGATGAGGGAAAAGAGCATCATCAGCCGCCAAAGGTTCCAATGGCTGTCATAGTCAAAGAATGCACGTTTCCATGCAGTGAGAACGTGTGGAAACTCAAAATATTTCCGAGTTATGTGCCGGAAATGGCAAAGAATCGCTTGATGGTCTTGTGCGCCATCTATGTTATGGTGAGGGCACAGGTCATTTAAAAATGTTTTTTTGTGGGTCAAAGGTCAGAAAAATACATGTCTTTTTTGGGGTTTAGGATACCTTACACTATGGGAGATTCGGAACTTCGATGTATTCTTTGACATGGCTGGCAATTGTGGCTCTGGTGGGCTATGTGTTGTATCTTTTGTTTTATACGGTGGTCATTCGCCCGTATGAGCGCCATGAGCATAAATGAGTTCATTTGTTAAGCTTAACGTAATTTCAAATAAATTAGTATTATTATGTTCACCGATGCTAATTCAGACCAAGCGCGCGGCAGCGCGTCGGGCGTTGGAAATTTAGAAAGAGGTTTTTGGGTCTTTTTAGAACGTGAATTACCTCACAGTAGCACAATCAAAATTTCCTACAGTACAGAGTTGATTTGTTAACAATAACACATATGTATTTGCACATTTGCACACCATTACATATATAAAAACTTAACCGCACGCTTTGATACATCCAATCCTCTTTTATAAACTAATAAGTACGAGTAATCGGATAGAACCTGTATGCAGCGTTAGCTTATCTATTTTTTCGCGCTGCGTGATTTTTTAGCGGATATTAAAATGGGGTAAAATACAATTGAGTGGAGTGCATCATGACTGACTCATCAATAAAGCTGGATACGTATAAATTGCGCAATCTTTAACTGCTGAAACTTAGCCTTTATTAGTAGCCAGTTGGTTTTTGGAACAACGATATTGCAAAACGCTTGGCATAATTTCAGAATATCTGATCGGGGGTAGAAGAACGATACGGGGGATTACCATTCAAAAAGGTGTTAACGCATAAATGTCTACATCAAAATGGACGCTATGTCATGTCGTGGTCAAATGGTCCCTCAACTCTTCAATCAAGTATGCGTAATCGAGCGGAATCTTGAAATAGTTGATACGTATTTCAAGCTCCAGCCAAGCTGTATTATTGTTATACGTATAGATTTTTCGTATATGAAAGGGCCACGGGAATAGTCAAAATGACACTCCAAAAACGGCTTCGAACCAGGTGATACTGCCGAGTCTGCTTTTTCGAGACTATTCGGTCTCCGACAAGTTTAAGAAACGTAAACAGCAAAATGGCGTCAAAGGTAACTGCCGCGGACGTGAAATATAACCGACTCCAAAACGTTGAAGTTACAGAAGGTACGTATTCAAACCTGGTGTTGAATCATTTTTTATTGTGACACAAAATAAATATTTGTCCATAGAACAAAAGGAAAAGGCTGTAAAATAGATGGAGCCCGACTTACCTGGCCTTCTAACCACCGAGGAGTACAAAGACTTCAAGAATTACCGCGTAAAATATCTCCAACAACTTTTCGAGAGCGAGTCACTGAAGGCTGCTCAAGATCTCCATCAACTGCTAACTGAACTTTTGGAATATTCTCCAATTAGACGGTGGCTCGGGGTGATGTTTGTTTGTGTTGGTTCATGTATTTTTCTCACGGGTTTTTTTCAACGATGGATATGTCCTGATTGCAGCAACATGCTTTTCTTGAGTTTGTACAAGCATTTTTGCAAGAATCCGACAAAGGAGCAGATGGAGCTTGCCTACTTTTATGCGGGAAGCTTCTTTACGTCGACATTTTCAACGGGACACCCACATGGTGCTTGGGGAAAGCTAGGGATCTTGCAAATGCAAAACAGCGTCAAGTTTTGAAGGTAAATTACTGTTTTTGAACTACTATCACTAAAAACTCAACGGGAACTAAATCATTCATCTTACGCAGGACCATTACGGCTATGACGACAATGAAAAATAGCAATAGTCCTTCAAGTTTATGATGACGTCAATCTAAAAGATCATTTTTTGACAAGCCGAAGAGAGTTCCTTCAGAAAATATTGCTTCAGGCTGATAAGTGTCCGGAAGACCTTGCACCAAAAGCAAGAGCATGGACTCGTCTCGAACTAAGTAAGAATTTTGAAATTCTTCATACACATCTCTTGCAAGTTTATATTGGCAGATCCGATCGTATACAGTTTGCAACCAACCTCTAAAATTGAAGCAATGAATAGGTTCAGTTAGTTTAACATTTTTTTTTCTTTCTTCTTATTTGGACCGTCAACTATCACAGTATGTAGCTACAGTCTAGTTATAATATGTAGTTTACTAATATACAAATGGTGATGAATGCGATTCAATTTGAACAAATATTCAAAAGAATCTTGCAGGCTTGAGAAATTTAGTTGGTAGGTGCAAGTTGCTTTTTGCTGATGCCAGTCACCAAAAATGTATATACAAAGGAACGAGTCACGCTTAACACTACGAAATCAATCTTATGACATTTTTAGACAGCGTTAGTTTCCAGTTGCTATCCAGGACTTGAAGTCATCATGCATCATGGAAGTAATGTTTGCTTCTGCATACCTCAGAAAGCTTGCGAATTTCTTACGGAATGGATGATATGGAAACGAACTGGAGGCCGTTTCTGTTTGTGCAAATCTGATAAAGACGGAATTTCTCGGTGAGGAGTGTACACTCACTTGTAGCAGGAGGACGAAGACGACGTAAGGTGGTGTCGCCGTCAGCCAACCAACTCGGATCAATAGACCCAACTTTTAGAGTCCAGCTTGACTTAATCATCAGCTTCTCATCAACCATCAACTTTTCTTCAAATTCCAGGCTCAAGTTTCCAGGCTCCAAGATACTACTTTTGGCCAAAAAGTTCTTTATACCTTCAATGACACCGTGTGATTAACAATACTAAAATTTATAAATTCAAGAATGGATCAAAACTGGTTAGTAGTACCGTTTTTCTCCAGGAGCAGTCGCCACCCTCGTCCGGAATCCACTGCTGCATTTACATGTGCAGATGCACCAGAATGCACTGGTGTTTGACTGCTGCGCGCGGACCTCATGCTTGCACTTGTATCTCTACTCCCAGCCAAGCAACAGGTGTATATCGTTCTCCCCCCCATCCCTTAACTAAATATTGCGCAACTTCTGGAGGCAATCATCCCATCTTCCAAAAATATTAAGTTTAGAAAATCAAACGGGACAAGTTTAGTCTCGATTCTGAGACGTTGTTTTTGGGCAATCCACCAAGTTCTTGATGATTTGACAAACTCCGGATCAACTTTTGAGGGTGTGCTTGTATTCTGTATTTAGAAAGTAAATTATCTGCTGGATCTAGTAGTCTACTTTATATTCCCCGTTCATAACTAACTGTAGAGCTAATGTGAGCGAACACCGTCAATTATTTCTGTGTGGGAGGACTTGACAGAATTTTGAAAGAGGGTAGTGCTGGTTCGTAGGCGAGATATAAGCTTTTTGCCGACATTTTCTAAAAATCTAAACTAGAAGAAAGCAGGTGAAAATACGCAAAAGCTGGATAAGTCTTGTTGTCAAACGACAATCTCTCAGCCCATTTACTTCCAAGAAAGTCTTGTATTTTACACCGGCTATTATCCACGTCCTTTTTTCATGTTTATCGTTAAGGGCCGAAAGAGGTCCTCGAATTGATTGTTCATAGCCTAATCCCCGTTCCAAGAACGGAGGAATAAGATAACAATAGGAAAAGGTCAGAAATTAAGGCCAAGAAGGCCATAAACACAAGGACAAGCGACTTTGTCCGGTTCACTTCAAGAGGCACCTTATTGTAAAAGGCCACTGGCGACACATTTATGACGGCGGAAAATCAGGCCGAAGTAAAGGGAACGAATGAGCATGGCCAACGATTAGCCGGCATCTTTGATATTGATTTGTGAAGGGCCAATAAACTGACCCTTATCCAGGCTGCTAAGCCCCAACGGTGGTAACGAAATTGACCTTAGGATCCTTGGGGAAAAGGGTCAGGATTTTCTGTTAGACCTTCCAACTTGCATGATCGTGTACCAACGTTTCCAAGAAATCCACATGTTTTCGTCTGCCGTCTCAATCAATTAAGGTCAACATGGCCCACCAGTTATCTGTTTCTGGTCAGATCGACCATCTCAAAACAACGTGGCGGTATCGAAAATCTCCGCTAATTAAGGGGTTGGACCGCTGGCGGACTCCGGGCAAGTCTAATGGCTTAAGGCAGAAAGAGAGACCTGTCCAGTTGCACAGAAGAATAGGTCATGCATTTGCTTGGCTCATTGTCTCTATAGTCAGCAAGCCATAAAGCAGTTTGGCTGCTCAGTCGGGAAGGCATAGGTTAAGGCACCATAAACATTTACTGCTTCCATTAATTTTGTAAAACGAGGGTCATTCTGGGAAAAAATGGACGTATGCCGTTACAAGTACATGTATCTATAACTAGGGTATGACTAATGGTCGCTCAAACGACGCCAAATAAGCTGAGGTTATCCGTTGATGCTTTTCGGCGGTCGAGACGTCCCTTCAATGATGAAGTGAGCTGAGTTGAATGCTGGTGAGCCTCCTTTTGGCCGTAACGCCGTCCCTTCGACGACAAATCAGCAAGAGGCGACATTACCCGATTCTTCAATATAGGATGTCTACTATTCGACTTACCTTGTATATTTTCTCATTAGAAAGCAACTTGTCCTGAAGACATGTAAAGCTTTTAGGAATAGCGGTGGGTGTTAAGTGTCACGACAAAATATTATGTAAGGAGAAAAAGATGTGAATAATCAAGTACCAAGGGTACTCGATGGCCCGGAGCAAGCCGTTCCTTGGTCAGTTGTGTTGGACCAAGGAAAAGGCAGTTGGAAGCATGAACGCGAGGAGGAAACAACTGACTAAATAATTGTATTGTATATGGAGGGGACAGATGGTAACCGAAGAACCATCTGTTCTGTAATTAGACTTCAAAGTCCATTTCACATACCCTCATAGCACAGTACTTACGCATCAATTGCAATCTGTTTGGACCCAGTAGTATAGGGTTACCCCAAACTCTCAAGCACCCGCCAATATTGGGCTTGGCATTCTTGATTTTTACTGCAAGCGTTGCATCTTCTCTTTAGAGAACCGACTCTAAGAGGACTGTGTGTGAGCGTCTGTCTCTACTCGGTATAGAGCGGCTTATAGCGTTCAGACAACACCGGCAGCTTCCTGCCCTCCACACAACACACAGCACCCAGCCATTGCTGCTACCCCGTACAAACACAGAGCCAAGTAGCAGTTACACTAGGGATTGACGAGCCGATTTTTGCTTGGAGGTCCAGGATGCGAAGCTCTGCTCACAGCTACAAGCTTCACCTAGCCGTGCATTTCACACGTTTTCGTTCCCAGACACTACACCACTGCGCTACGATTGACTCGCTCAACTGACTAAATAAACTCTCATGCCCAAACCTGTATGCGTGCTCAATTGACTCTTATCAGCTCAGTGACCAAGTCACTGCTCTGCCTTCTCCAGTTTCTCTAGTTTCCTGGAGCCTGGTTTCTTGGTGGCCAAGTCACCGTAGTCTTTTACTGTGACACTTCCATACATGCAACCATTCATCATATGTAACGGGTCCATGGATCGCCGCGCATTCGTGTTGTTCCCCAGAAAACGTCCTACTCTACGATGCTGGTTACAAATAAGGAACGCGTTTTTTCGTTCGAAAGAGAACCATCCCAACGTTCAAGACCGGGATGATTTGATGGGCAAATTTGATGGAAGGCCATTCGTTGATACCAGTGGTGTTCGGAACGAGCAACCGAAGAATGCTGCCGCTTTCATCCAGCTTGTTTTGACAGTTTGAGAAAGACTTCAACAGGAACTTGAAGCAATGGATCATAGAAAACAAGTTAGAAGTTCAAGGTAATCGATTAATTATTTATCATTGAATACAGGTTCTTATTTAAATTTTTGTATTTTCAGGGCTGTTCCTGCGGCCTCTTTAATCATTCCGGGACTGCTCAGCAAGCCTTTTGAAGCCATTTTCGACACGAATCGAGTGAAGCCAGTTTGTCTGAAGACGTGAATATCTTTTATTGATTCTCGTCCACATAAACCCGAAGATATATCCGAACCTGAAGTTCCCAGAGAAGATGAAGCTTTCGACGCGGCTGAAACCTCTGACAACGAGGAGCGTCCTGTTTCGGAAGACGCTGTATTCACAAATGAAGAAGAAGGACAACAAGAACATTTCCCAGAAACATCCGTTTTTGATGAAGAGCAAGTGGAACTAGGCGCTGATCTCGTTGAC
Organism: Sphaeridia pumilis; assembly: GCA_034698345.1. Taxonomy (NCBI): domain Eukaryota; kingdom Metazoa; phylum Arthropoda; class Collembola; order Symphypleona; family Sminthurididae; genus Sphaeridia; species Sphaeridia pumilis. Next base: position 12,720 of record JAQGBJ010001863.1, read on the forward strand.
CAGAACTTCACTTTTGGTTTCCTGAACCGTGAAGATCATTTGGGCGACGAAGTGGCAAACTCTGACTCTTCCCCCAAAAGTAGCTTGGGCAACGCAGAACTTTTGCTCCAAGCCGCTAAGTCAGCACTAGCTGAAGAAGCGACGGAACTGGATGCGTGGGCAGTCTCATCCGTCGATGACAATAATCAAGATCCTGTTTTTCCCCACAGCAGCACTAGCGAGAGTGCGCAACCATCGGTGGACTCTTTCCAGAACGACCTGGTTGGACCAGAATGATCTTCCACCAAGCCCTCAAGCGGGAGCAGTGTCGAAAAACTGCTTTCAAGAAGCTCGTGCAGCTCTCGCAAACGCTGATGTGACGCTGGAAGCCGCTAACAAGCGTACTCGCATCCTAAAGACTGGGAGGGGACCAAACGTTGGAGTGAGTGTAGTTGCTACAATTAGTTTTAATTTGCAAACGTGGATGAACATAAACGTATTAAATCTATTTTTTATTTAATTTTCAGTTCCAGAAGCTCCCTGATGTGCTGGTTTCGCGAACTAGACCTTCCGTGGACGCTCCTAAACAGCGCAAGAAGCAAGCGGTGCCATTAGGTTCCAAGCTGATCAACACACAGGAATTAATGAACGCTGCGAATCCAAAACCCAGAAAGCGCCAAAGAACGTTTGACTTATCACTTTGAGATAGTTTTATTATTTGAGATTCTTCTCCTTTTTCATTAAATTCGGTCCTTTTCGGCAGATGCTAAGTTTGTTTTTATTTTCATATTATACTTAGAGTTGTAAGGTAAATGCCGGATCTAGAGAGATGGAAGTATCATATTTGGGGCAGGGATGGTGATTAGTGAAAAGATTGGACTGCATAAGAAAACGGAAATGGAAAGGGGGTGGGACCGGACAGGGGGTCGGGACTGGACAGGGGGTTGGGATTGGACAGGGGGTTGAGATTGGACAAGGGGGATGGGACCGGACAAGGAGTCGGGACCAAATAGACGTGGGAGAACGTTTAAAACCCCGTTTACCTCCGTGGTGGTTTTTACCCGCTGGGTTATATCAGAACCCTTATGGTCGTTTTTCCGTGCGGTGTTGTTTTTACCCGTGGGTGTTTTTAGACGCACATGATATTTGGTCATGACCAATTTCAGAGATCAAGTGGGATGCTCATAGATATATAACCTTTACAATTAGAAGATTGGGCATATGGTCGAAGCGTCTAGTATATAGATAAATTTCTTGACGATTTTGTGGCCTCTGGTCCAGTACATTATAGTCGGCGAACAGGAATGACCCGTAAGTAACCAGCTTTTTTTCAAGAATCTTATTAACTGATGATGCCGCCTTGCGCAATCTTGTGAATTCTATTTTGCTGAATTTTATGTGATTTCCTGTTAGTGATACAAGGTTAAGGCGCTCGGCATATATTTTATTGATATGGATTATATACATGTAGAAGCTCAAAAGGATATGTTTCAATCAATATTCGGAGGCTTCTTGAATTCAACAAAGAGACTGGATATGTACGGCCATGAGAGACATTGCCTGGTTACGACTTTGAAAACTCTTTTGAAAATAAACCTTTGGACAGGCAAACAGCGTCAAACCTTTGGACATGAAACCGGTTGAATACTTTATGGGCTTTTAATTAATTCGATGGAGCACCTCGACGTAAGTAACCAAGCAATCCGACTCTGCGAACACGTCAGTCAGTTCTGTATTGACCGCTCCTGACAGAAGTCCCCCTTGTTTTTGAATTTTCGAACTTTGCAACCGAAACTCGAATAGCTTCTTCATTCTAAAAAATGCGGCGAACTTTGAAACGAAACCTGCGACGAACAGTTGTTGGACCCTTGAGATGGTTCATGTCTTTGTCTTTCGAAACCGCGGTTCACTGCAATCTGACGTATCTCCGCCTTTTTTCACTCACCTCCGGTGCTCCCATTGGTTTCGTCGATGATGTCGTCTCTGTCGACACGAGTTTGAGCAAGCGCCTATTTTGGACTGCTAGTCTCAGCGTTCTATGGCTCCGCGCTTTTTACATTGCTGGATCTGTGACCTTGAGCCTAAGGGTGGACCGATTCTGGAATCCGTTTTTCTTGCCCCTGTATTTGGTAATGCTTGTCGTGCTTAGGTGCTAGCTGTGTCGGGTATTCCGTCTTTTCTTGTGAACCCGGCTGCTTGGCAACGACATGGAATTTCATTCTCAAGCACAAATCGACCGTCAAGACATCCAGAATCATGACTTGGTTCATGTGCATCTTCACACCGGCAGGGGGCGCATGTACAATGGCTATAAGTTTTATTTTCGCCCTCAACCCGCAGTTGGTCATTCAATTTCGTTTCATCGTGACCTGGGCGCTGGAACAAGGCCTTTTGACCCCTGGACCGACTTACTACGCTCTCGTCGCCCTTTCGATAACCGCTGACGTTTGGTCTTTTATTACTGCAGCAAATACTTTTGACAATGTAGTCGTTTGTCATATGTTGTTGTTGGAAACGTGGACGAGTGTCAAGAATCAGCTGCTGGACAGGTAAATGGTAGTACAATTTTACCACTTTTGAAGTTTTTAATTTACTTGATTTTGATTTGTAGATGCAAAAAGAGAATTTCAAACAGCGCAGTTACAAGTGTTTGGCAGTGGCTTCAGCAACTTGTAGGCGCTATTAAGATTTTCAACATTGGCAACTCGAGCGCCCTCTTTCTCAACAAGTTGGTGTTTTTGGCTGGCAGCATTTTTTTCTCTTGTTCCATTCTACTTTTGAATTTCCGTGGCCATTTCCTCTTTCTTTTAATCACATGCTACGGAAGCATCAATTGCAGAATCGGCTTCCCGGCCCTATACCAACGCGCGTTTGGAGTCAGCGCCGGACTCGAGAGAGCGAAGCGGGAGTTGCGCAAGTTCCGACTGTTGGATCGAATACTTCAGGCGGTTTCAACCAAAGGCCTTCAGGTCGGCAGGCAGCTTTCACACATTTGAACGCGAGTCAGACCTCATTTTCTGGGATTTCATCGTTAATCAAATCATTAGCATTGTTCTGCTCTAGCATAGGGTGCAACGAGTATGATATTTCACAGATCTTTACCTTGAAATGGAATTCCTTTGGGGAGTTTGGATGTTTCTGGCAAGGAATGCAAAAAGATACCTAAAGTTGTATATAATAATATTAATAATATCAAAATTGAAAATTATTTCCCAGCGACTTGAGTTTCAACATTATGATAACGAAATCAACATCGAAGCAACCAATTTTGGCAAAATTAAGTTTGATATCAAGCTTCTCAAAGAATTGGCTGGCATTTTACTTATATATAACTTTTCATCATATAATAGTGACTCAAGCATAAAATATTCATCAGGCTAATCAAGCAGCTTATACAAGAACCTTATATCAGCTTGCTATTAGTTGAAATGGACATAAAATAACAATCAGCAAATAATTTATTTCAAAACATTTTAGCTCTGAGAATACGATGTATATAACATTGTCAACTTCCATGTAAAGACAATCGGTTGACGTTGCCCAGTTGGGTAAGGACTGTTTAGTATGATTATTCGCACCGTAACTGCGCAGTTGCGCATAATAATTGCAGCAGGGACTATCACAATCACAACTATCACAAACATATACAACGTACTAACTGCGCAGTTACGCCGCCCTGCCTGCGCAGTCGACAGACTAGCTGCTCAGTTTGGCTGTTCCCGAAGCCGCGTGCTATTCTACCTGCTGACGAAATGGGCCCTGCCGTACTACCACTTTCACCCCATCCATGGAGTTGTTTGTCACGCCACCTGGCGGCTCTATGTCGTCCACGGAATCGCACTACTGCGTGGTGGCTACTTTGTATACGGAACAGCTTTCAACATCGACTGGACGGAAATTGGCGGTCAATTTGTAATTCATCAGTTGGTCGGTGTATTTATTTCCATGTTTACGTTGCTGTGGGCGGCTGCCGTTCATGCATTAATCTTTAGAAAAAATGAGTGTTTAGCTGCGTATTATCTGATCAAGGACTATGATTCAGAATTCGGCCAACTGAGCTTAATGGTACCGAAAGACAGTACTGAATCGGAGCCGCCGAAACTGTCATTTTTGTACCCTTCAAAAAAGCTAACGTTCACGTATGGAGCCTTTGTCACGAGCATGTTTGAAAGCCTCGGTCTTCTGGCAACCAGTTATCTGCTCATGCTTTGGCTCGACGTTGGAATAGTCCAATCTCCATTCGCTTTTGGGATGACTTCGAAGTATCCCCAAGTTTGGTACTTTTTGGAAATAACAACGACTGTGATGACATTAGCTCAAGCGCAGGCAGTCTATACTCAGGCATTGACGCCGTGGATGATGTTTGTCTTCACGGAACAATCGGAACAGGAGAGGATCAAGTGAGGAAGTATTTTTTCAATTTATGAATTTTCCGATAACCTTTCAAAATTTCAACCATTTTAATTTCAGCCACCTCTTGGACTGCAAACTATCGATCGGACAAATGCACCAGCTCATCGACCACTACGTCTGGTGCGCACGCGCCATCGCCGTCTTTAACGCCATCTGGAATCCGCTCTTGGTATCAATCTTCAGAATTTGCCTCCTTGTGGCGCTACTCCCTACAAATGTCATGTTGATTCGATGGAGTTCAGGAGCCTCAAGCGAATTAAGTCAGCTGAATCCATTTATAATCACGTATCTTGCCGCTGTTTTGCTGGTTGTTTTCGCAATTATGCTCATGACGCTCAACTTTATGGGCAAAGTGCGGACCTGGTCCAACGACTTCAGAACCAAAATAAAGCTCAAAAGCTTGCGGCTCCTGTGTAACTTCGAATGCAGTCCGGAAGTCGAAGCTGAAGTGGATTACATGCTCAAAAGAATTAAGGCGGTTAACGAAATCAGCTTCGATTCAAAGAATTTTGGCAAAATTAATAATATGGCTGGTATCAAGATTGTGGAGGAATTGGCGGATTATACTTCTCAGGCTCTTCTACTGATGAAATAGTTTTTTGGTTTCGATACAATTTTGAAATTTATTAAACTAGAAATACATAGAACGTGTTTTAGAACCTTGCGGGCTCTTTGGGCGACTCTTTAGCCATTTGTTTTAAGAATGTTTTTTGCGCCTTCCGAAGTCTCTCGATGTCAAGTGGTTCTCCTTTGCCGAGGACCTGAAGCGGAGTCCAGTTTTTGGAGCCCAAGTACCAAGGCGCAAGTTGATTTTTCGGAATGATTGTGCTCAACTTTGACCTCCAACGGATCTTGTTGGTTCCGTATAAATCAGCTTTGGCTATTGCAGATCCGACGATTGGAGCCATTATGCTGAAGAGGTTTTCAGCAACGTAGTTGGCTGAAAAAGCAATAGGTTCGATATTTTTTTCATGTTTTATTTTTGTAGCAAAAAACTTTGACAACTTACCGTTAATTGCAATTCTCCTGTACATGTACGGTTCGAACTGCGGGACGAACTTCAATATTCTCAGAAACATAAGGACAGCTGTAATTTTGAAATTACATTTTTCAATTATGCTTCCCGCCACGTCGGATATTTTTTTCGCAAAATTTAAATCTATACCTACTTGGGGAATGTGTCAACTGTAAATACTTGAATCCTTCAAAATCAGCAAGGAATATTAAGCCGTCGTAGTCTTCAAAGGCTTTTCCGAGCTGAATTGCAAACTGGACAGTTTGCTCAACATAATTCTCCATCATTTTCGCCTTTTCAGGTCCGCCAGTCATGAAAGGGTTGAAGTTCCATTTTCCGAATTCCCAAACAAAGACTGGTAAAAAAATATGAGGATTAAAAGCCATCTAGCGGAAGTTGAGTGAAGTGTGAAACAGAGAGACTTACTGGGTTGGCCTTCTTTGCTAAAGCCGGAGACGTAATACGGGAACTTGGCGTACCAGTCTTTCGGTGGCACCCAGTTCAGCAGGGAAGTCTGACAAATTTTATTTACAAAATTTTGATGATCTTATTCTGATGAAATTTCAAAATCAGTTTAAAGTGAACAATATTTTCTTACGACATTGAGAACTTGAGGCGGTGACTGGGCTTCTGAAGAACCGGAAAAACTTGCGACCAAAATGGTAGTTAAAACTACGAAAAACACAAGTCTGTTCCACATTTTAGGAGACGACAACAATGACGAAGCGTCTTCAACAACTGGTCACTTGAGACTGGCGCTTGTTTTGAAGGAAAAGACGCTGTAGAATATTTTGCAAATTGTTGCTTCGTAGAGTCAAAGTTATGAATCGATTATACAATTTAAGCACGGTTCTCATTGTCGGCATAAAGTACGACAACATTCTTAGCATTTTGATGTGGGAAAATGGAGATGAAGAGTATCAACAGTGGCTTGTAATCCACCTGACTTTGTGACCTTGATTGAAAAATACCTTGCTATATCACCCTGCTGAATAAAAATAACACGACACATGAGGAATGTAATCAAATGAAAATTTATCGTCTATCTTTTCCTTGTACAGAATAACCAGTTTGCTCAAAGACATGCTCAGTCAAGGTGAAAAAATAGCAACTTGATTTCCAGCCTACCTGTTAATTACAACACTTGCCATGTCGGACATATTTCATCAAGACGGAATTTATTCCAAGAGAATCAAAGTACCTTCAACAGTATCCTGACATATTTCATTATTTGTGTTTGAAAAATTATACAGTCGTTGCTGAGCAAGCCATTCGAACAGCTTCGTAGGTGGCAGGTGCATCGAGGCTGAAATCGACAAGGGACAATCCAGCTTGATCTCGTACTGATTTAACAGCTTCTTTTATGGCGAAAAACACTGAAATGCTGGCTAGAAGTCCGATTTGTTTGGCACTTGAAACCTGGAATTCACAACTAAATTGTAATTTTCAGACAATTCCACTTAAAACCAAAAAATGCTGGAATTACGTCGAGTTCCGGCAACGCTAGAATGTTTGAATCATCCGAAATACGGATTTTGAACTCCTTCGGGAAACTTGAAACGTTTGGCAGCTTGTAGGTTCCCGGCCCTGTTGAGATGAGAACGCCCTCTGGCGACACGAGAATTTGCTCGGTTGTGAAAGCTCCAACGCCTTCCATAAAAGCGCGTTTGAGGATGGCATCGATTGAACCCTGGTCTTTGACGCCGGGTACGACAATGTCGGTTCTTAAAATCTGCAAAAGAAGACTATTTAGAAAAAGCGCGGGATTTTAAACTGTAAAAGAGCCTACACCACTTACACGATATTCTCCAGTAAGAGCATCAATTTCGACTTCAGTGCAGACAGCAGCGCCATCTACGCTTGAGGCCACATTTTGA
>JAQGBJ010001864.1:0-19989 GCA_034698345.1 Sphaeridia pumilis
GTATCTTGGAAACCGCATACAATGCTCTCATCATTACCCTGAGCCCCATTCAAATAGACTTGAAACCCCATCCACTCGGGTTATGTCAAGAAGAGCAGAGGACCCCGCGAGAATCACCATCGTATTAGTAGCATGTCATATGCATTATTTCGGAAGGCTGAAGGCATGGGGGAAAGTGGTTTGACCGCTTTTGAAAAGCTTGTTTACAAAAACGTAAACAAGCTGATGCGAACAAGCTTCTCAATGATGATGATAGGTGGCGCACATGACTGTAAATGCTAACCAAAGGACATCACTAGATGGCGTGTGTAGGTATTCAAGATGGTGTGAAAAGACGGCAATTTAAAATCAATTAGCTAATGAATGTTTGTAAAATGAAGCATCGAGTTATGTACAAGTTTTTTTATATGTACGAATAAACAATTTCAAATATACAACAGTTTCAAAATGTACAAAAGCATAATGTACAGCATTGTTTTTCTTAAACTACATAACTAAAACTTGACAAATATCTATACCCTGAAGGACTATGTATACTCATACAGATTTTGGTGAAAACAGAATAGTAACGTTTGGCTGCTGCTGGGGTCTCTTACTCATTAAAACTTACAAGAGCTGTATTTTTATAATGGCTAAAGTGCATTCTACGGAATCGTTTTTTAAAGCAGTTAATATACAGCAAATTTTTTAAGTCTAGGTAAAAGCTTATATACAGCTGTATTACAAGTCTAGTGAAAAAGCATATATACAGCTACATAGTAATTAACAAATCAAAACTTCTTACGATATGTTTGTGCTCGTTCAATGCAACGCAGCACGGCATGACCTAACAATCCAGAGTAAATCTTATGATCAGTTGCATATAGTTTACAAATCAACTGACAAATAATTGCAGGGAACTCTCTGACACATACTTTAAAAGCCGAACGCTTTGAAAAGTCTTTCAATAACATTTGAGATTCAACACCTTCAACGGTAGTCATAGTACAACCAGAATACATAAACCAGCGTAAACCTTCAAAGTCCCTACTATAAGCTCGTAGCCATTTACCCTTGTTATTAGGATCATCAAACCAAGAAAGAAACTGCTCTTGAGGAAACACCTTCGAATCCAAAAGTACTAACATATCGCGAAACTCTTTTGTATACCCAATCACATGTAGATACTGCTTTGCGAATTTCCAAATGAAGCCAGGAGTATAGTCACCGCAGATTTCAAGTATTTGGTTACTCTTGTCTGGAGGATATTCAATTCCGCGCCATAGGAGAAGATGACCGTCGGGAGCAAGAGCCACTTGAACAGGAATTTCCTGAAAAGTATAGAAAAGTCAGGAGTTTAGTACTGAATAATGTAAATAGAATCAAATGCTCAATATAACAACACTCACTTTTTTTAACGGAGGGTTTTGAACTACGTGAACAGCTTTGAGCAAGGCATCCTTGTATGGAGTAGGTGCAGACGGTTCTTCGATAACCTGCAATCTTTCAGAATGTGAATCACTTTGCTAAATTTACAACTTCTTGAAAATATTTTAAGTAAACTCACCTTTTCAACATCTATTTCTTCCTCGACCTGAATTGAAGCTTTTGAAGACGATTCTAGGGGTGGGGAGGCTGTCGGAGTGGTAACGATGTGAGTTGGAACTTGAGTCGCCATCCCAAAGACTTGAATCTGGGTTGGAATCCCCCGTATGGTACCTGAAGGACCCTGAACCGCAACCTGTCGAGACGTACTTGGTTGATCCTGTGTAACAGAAATGCAATACGTTAGATCATGATAATCAATCTTCGTTTTACATTTCGGCTACCTCAGCTTGATCCATGATGAAAGGCGATGGCTGTAAAGTAAGGACACAATCAAAACTTGAAAAAGTTAGATTATATCATCACTTTACCTTCAATTCGTTGTAACTGTAAGCAGAAAATCATTCCATTTAAACAAAGAATTGTTAATGAAATGTAATCCGCTTACATTTAGTTTAGTGTAATCCAAGATTGCTTCTCAGTACCATCTGGAAGTAGAAGGCATACCATTAAAACCAATCAAGTTTCAATGAAATACAATCTACTTACAAGAGATTGAAAACACAAGTCGAATCACTAGACCGAAGGTTTCACAGAGTTCAGATGGCTGTAAGCAAATTATTCCAAAGGCTTCCACCACGTGTCTTTAGAATAACTTGCTTACAAAACAAACGTTGTTTTTGAACTGACTATAAACTATACACGTTTCGAAGCTTTTTAATGTTCACTGTTCACAGAATCGGTCAGTTGAGGGAGACAAAACCCCTTCAAATTTCCTTGGCATTGAACACAATCGTCGGCTTCTAAAAAGCAGGATGGACAAAACGTGGAATGGCCACAAGGGAGATTTTGGACTCGGAGGGGTTTATACTTGCATCTTCGGCATGGTAGGCGTGACCCAACTTCTTCCGCAGCATTCAAGAGTTTTAAATGGCTACAATGCATCTCATGCTGTTTCTTCAGGTAAACAAAGGTAAACTCCTTGTTCATCTCTCGCTCCACACGTATTCCACATGAATAACACACATACCAGATTTGATCATATAAAAATCCACATTGGGCAACACCTTGCTTATCAAAGTTATTGGATAGATGCTGCATTGAAGCTAAACGTAATGAAAAACGTCGAAATTCGGGAAACACGTTAAAGTTTTTCAAGCCACCATTGAATTGCTCACAAAAGTTGAATAGTTGTCGTTTTCTGGTCGCAACCATATTTTCAATCCAACCACGGATTCGAGATGAGGATGGATAATTCCCTTTAAAATTTGAATCAAAAAGGGGACAATTGTCAAAAGATTGGAGGCTATGGTAAAACACTACAAACTCGTAACTGTAGGATCGATTCCAAGACTCAGCTTTAGTTTTTAGATCACAAAATGCACAACGCACTAAATCATCTTGCAGAAAGAAACCGTTTCGGGCAAGAGCTGGGAAATTCAAATGAATTAGAGTCGATTCAGTAAATGTTGATAGACGATCAAACTCATAAAAATAATCCCGCTTCTGAAGCTTTGGAGCAGGTTCAAAAACACGCACAATTCCGGGCACGGAAACACTTTGATCGGAGAATGATTTTGGTTCACGGTTTTGTGGAGGGCAAACTGCAGCATGTTTTTGAAGAATCAAGTTCAAGTCAGTGATTGGAACAAATGCTGTAAAAGTGCAAAACCAACATTTGATTGTAATCTTGTCATGAGCAAGGTATAAACTGTCTTTTGCCAACTTGACGGACAGGGGACATTCAGGGGTTTCAAACGAGAGTTGGCCTTGTTGACGATGCATTTTATTTGAACAAATTACCAAAGAAATTATCCATATGCACTGAACCTTCACGCATCCCAATTTCACGACATTCCTGAATTTGCACTTCAGGATCTAACTCAAGTTCGATCAGGTCTACAAGTTTGTTACGACCGCATTTTTCACACCAGGGTTTCAATCGCTCGATTACTTCAGGGTAGTTATTACCTTTGAATGAAACAAAAGTTACACTGGGAGTGAAATTAATACATAAATCACAGAATCTGTCAAAGTCATCTCCACATTCATAACGATAATCCAAAGCTGTAACCATATCATCAGCACAAAAGTAGCATATTATACCGTCATTAGGTACACTCACATTGAGACAGAGAGCAAGAGCATTATAACTCAAAGTTAACTTTTCAGAAATAATATGTTCAAAATCCTCTTTCCCCTCTCTGGGAGCATAGTCACCTTTATGTACTAACTTCATTATCAAGGTTGAGTAGGAACTGTAGCTCAGACTCCACTTGGATTCTTGTCGCCTCATATATTTCAGATTCAAAGTTTAAGGTCAAGTCCTTTCCCGCGGCAGATAAGACACAAGCAGTACATGGAGAAGTATTAGAGTTTGAAGGGACAGTCGTAGTTACAAAACAACGATCACAAAACAAGTTTGACAAACAAGTCATCACTTCTTGAGGTGGAATTGTTCCATGCAAAATGCTGATTCGACAAAATTTACTGAGGCTGCTGTTGAAACCACGTTTGCTTTCAGGAGTGTCCACCAATTCAGCTAATCGGAAAAACTGGTATTTGCAATCAACTAATTCAGTTCTGGCACAGTCACGACATAACTTTTTACCAAACACGTAAACACTGAAAGAAAACAAATGAATTGGGGCAATACCTATTTTACACAGCTTTGAAAGTTTCTGAAAAGCTTCTTTTGAAAGCTTTTCAAAAGTGAATGAATGTGTATGTTTTACCAAAGACATTTTTTTAAAACAACTTTTTTCTCAATGTTCACATGTCTGTCAAAGGTCCAAAGCCACTGACGAAAGTTGTCCACACCGTTACCAAACTTGCACAATTTCAAGTACTCATGAAAACGATTCTCAATCAATTCCTGTGATGAGTTGGGAACACGAGATTCCATTTCAAAATCAAAGTACGGTTTGAGAAATGTTTCAGCATATTGTAGCTTTACGGAAAAGTTGGAAGGACACTCTAAGTGAAAGTTACAAATCTCCCAAACTTTCAGTAATTTAATGGCAATGATTTCCTGATTGAATTCAGCAGTCAAAAAGCAGCTACGAAGACACCAAAGTTTCTTTCGATAGATGAAACACTCTGACAGGTTACGCAAATCATTAGCACAATTAGGATTTGAACACTTTACTTTGAAGGGAGGTTGAATTAAATTTTCAGAGTAAACTGCACGAACTACTTTATCTGGAACAGTACTTTTTCTGAGTATTTTCGGATATAAGGAAAAGCCAGTGGCCATAACGAACTTTGGACATATACTAACAAGATGAAAAGAATAAACGCGTTTTAAGACAGTTAATATCCAATTTATTGTTCAAGAAAAAAGAATGGATTTTTCCATTGTTCAATACATCCATTGCGTATCACAGTAGAACAGTTTTTTATTACTGAAATACTCTTGAATGGACCAATCAGCGTATCCTCTCCTGCAACCAAGATGAGTTCATGTTAAAAAGGAGGAGCTTGCCTCTGAAACGTAGTTTAATTGGTCAGACTTACTTTAAAGGATGACGTCAGATTTCTCCTGCATTTCCTTTTTAACAGCGTCAAGAACTTCAGGTTCAATCACAGGATTGGAGATGCGGGCTTCATACATTTCCATCATCAGAGCAGCTATAGCGGGTACTTTAAACCATGGAATGACCATGAAACCCAACGGCGGTCTACGTTTGGAAGGATCTGGATCGTATGCCTTTACAACGTCGAGATTAGCTTTTCCAATAGTCAACCTATGATAAATCGAGGGTTAAATACAGTTAAAATATCTTGATTCCTGTTTCTGTTCAAAACTTACGCATCATTCCCATTCATGTATGAACGAACACGAAGCATCAACCCATCGTCACCAACGCTGGTAGTCAAAGCGTACGGATAATGTTCAGGTGTGTTGGCACCAGCATTTGTAAAGCTGCGGGTAGTCAGCGGTAGCATCTGAATTCGGCAGGGCACATGAGAGACGAATCGAATTGAACGTGGGTCAGTTTCAACTCCATTTCCTTTGGCCATGGGCACGTACATATCCTTACGCTGGGGCAGACCATGCAAGCGTCGACTGACCTCGATCGGTTTCCGTGGAGTCTTGGTTTCTTGAGGCTTGACCTTTTGAACTAGATGTTTTTGAGAGCAATTGTCATCATAAAGAGGGTTGTTCTCCTTATCGCTTTCATCGGTGGATGATTCAAAGGTAACAATGCGCTTCCGACGACGATGACGACGAACAAATTCCTCTGGTTCTGAATCCGTATCCATTTCAGCGTAGGTTACTTTAGGCTGTAACGGGCGTAACTTCTTCCGGCCATGCTCTTCAACTTTATCCGCATGTCCTCTAGAGGTGGACGCCACTGAATGCTAGGATAAAAAAGTAAAAAATAAATTGATGTTTGAGGTTGAAAATATAGTGCTTTGGACTTTGTATTTGTATTTGTTTTGGACTTACATGGTCAGAGTCTTTTTGGGAAGACATGTTGGACACTTGTAACTGTTTGCACTTGAGGAGGATAAAACTTTGAATGATCAAAATCGGTCTCAACGCTGACGCTTATAAACGCTGCGTGGTTCCGCTGAGCGTCAGTTGTGGTCAGGTGGATTACAGGTATGAGTGGGACCCAAAGACGAGGGGCTGGCAAGTCCAGCTTTGGCAAAGATAAGGTTAGAACGAAAGGTAAATTTTTCGAGACTTCATGTATAGCAGCTATATATTTTTGCAGATCAAGTGCAAGTTTCCGCGGTGTTCCTTCTTATGCAAACGGCGTCGTGAAATGGAAATCCACCTTCAGACAGTGCATCTATGTAACAAGTGTGGAAAACAAGTATGGCGACTGCAGCGACATCCTTGCAAACCCCAGCGTACTTCGAAAGGCATATGCATATACTGCAAAAAAGAGTTTCGACGCTTATACCTGCACAAGTGTATGCATCAAACAGGATTTGGAACAGAATCCGCCATGTTGGAAAATTTCAAGGTGAAACGCTGCTCTCAAAATGGTGTGTTAATCACGCTAGAACATGTGTTTGAACAAGAATTTACTGAAATTGACAAAGTATGGAGTCTATTGTACAACAACTTGGAAAACGTTTTAAACTATTATCTGCTACTCAAGAGAAGTGTCAAAGTGCAATTCATAATGGATGTGACAATGACCAACGAATCAAAAGACATAACAGTTCCTGCATATTTCAATTCTGGATTCCTGCCAATTGGACATCCAGATTTTATTGAGCAAACACTTGTCAGAGCTTTTGATTATCTGGGCAGTTCAGCTTCAAATTTTGTGAATAAGGGCAGTGGGTATACTATTCAAAAAATCAATTCCATGGAAATTATCATTGTGAATTATAATCCTCTGCGCGGACGTGCCATGGCTGTGGCTCCAAAAGAGTTGCAAAATCGTCATGGATATGTGTTTGTGCCGAATACAGGATCAATGTGCTTCAAATTCGCATTCCTGAGCGCTTTGCACAAGAGAGATGTGACAAATCCTGAAGCTATAAGCAGTTATGATCAAGTTGCAGAGCAATATGACTTTTCCTGTTTGAAATTCCCAGTAGAAATTTCAAAAATTGATGCATTTCAAGAACGTAACCAAGTTGGAGTGAATTTATACGGTATGTATAAGGAAGAAGGACGAAAGAAGACCGAGCTGTATCCAATCCAGATTTCTCCAAGACGATATAACAAAGTTGCCAACATAATTTATCTTGAAAAGACTGCAACTCGAGCTGCGCATTACTGTGGATTATATGATTTGAACAGATTCCTTGGTAATCAAAATGAGCACAAACATTTTTACTGCCCGTATTGTCTGAATGTGTCAGCTTCTGAGCAAGTTTACGAGACACATGTAAAAGACTGTTCAGGCTTTGCTCCAGCAAAAATTGTTTATGAGGAACCAAATGCAGATGGATCACCGAAAATTATACAGTTTGAAAAGTATTATCAACTGTGGAGACATCAAACTATTTTTGTATGTGACTTTGAATGTGCAAGCCAAGTTGTGGATGAATGCAAAGGTGAAAGCAGCAAGATTTTGCGCAAGCTAGAACCAATCGGTTATGGCTTATTGGCAATTACAAACGGCAAAGCTAGCAAATATACAGAGTATTTTGGACCCGAGCCGGGAAAACATTTTCTAGAAACTGCTTTAACATGGAGTGCAGAAATATTAGAAAAATATCAAGTGGACGATGGTCTGGAAACTGATGCATGGGAAGATGAGGAAGTTGCCAGAGTTGAAGCTTGTGAGTTTTGTGGTGTAAAATTTGGGGAACACGATGGTGTAATTAACACAAGACAGCGTCATCACAATCATGGAACTTTTGCGAATAACCCCGACCACAATCCTGGACCAGTCGCAATCATCTGCCAATCCTGTAATCTACAGGTGAAACCTAGGGACCATGTCATTGTCTATTTACACAATTCAGTAAGTTGCAGTATGCTCTTGATTCTAATAAAATAATAATGATATAATCTTTTTGCAGGTGAACTTTGATAATAAAATTATAGTTTCGGCTTTGGACAATAATTACAAGGTGGAGCCTTTTGCTGTCAACAGCGAGAAGTTCACGTCACTAACCATATCAAGGAAATTCAAAAAGAAGAATCAGAAAAGACAACGTTTGGAACTAAATAAGAAACCACTTGTGCCAAAAATCAAGGTGATTGACAGCTTGAGCAAGCTTGGATCATCTTTAGATAGTTTAGTTCGTGTAAACAAGGAGAAAAGTGGTGTAGGTGCATTTAAGCTGACTCGAAAAGCGTTTCAAGATTTGAGTGAAGCCGATTTCGAAAATGTCTTGTCGAAACAATTATTTCCTTATGATTTTGTAAAGAGCCTTGAGCATTTGAACCATCAAGGTTTACCACCTAGGGAAGAATTTTTCAACTTGCTGACTGAAAAGGGGATTTCTGAAGATGAATATCAGCATGTAAACAAAGTGTTTCAGCTTTTGAACTGTAAAACCTTGGCTGATTTCTATGTCGTGTACCTCAAGTTTGATATTTATCTGCTGGCAGGTGAGTAATTATTACAACAGCAAGCGGAATAGATTTGATCCAATGTTCTCTTTTTCAGACTTGCTGGTTAATTACATTGATGCTTGTATCCAAAACTTTGACTTGGACCCTTGTCACTCCTTGACAGCTAGTTCATACAGTTGGAATTGTCTCTTTTATAAATCAAAGTTGAAGTTGGAAGCGGTCCATAGCCCTGAATTAGCATTAGCTATAAGGCGACATACGTATGGAGGTAAGCTACATGACATGTTGAGAATAATAAATCACTTGACATCTCCTGTCTTGTTCAGGCATCACTTTGGTTAATAAGAGAAGAGAAGAAACCATTATACCTGGAGACTGTGAATATACAGGCAAAAATGGACGGCTGATAATGTATGATGATGTAAGTCTCAAAGCAATCAAAATATCGGATGACAAGATTAATTGATGTGAATTTTAGGTCTGTTCTTTATACGCTTCTACTATGCTTTCGGACCTGCCATCTGACGGAATTAGAGCTTTGGAACAAGATGAACTTGATCGCTTGTTTGCCAATGATTGTTTTGAACTTAAACAAGAGACCCCTGGCAAAGGCATGCTTCTGTTGATTGACGCATATATTCCAGAATCGGAACATGATTTACAACGCGACTGGTAAGTAAGCAAAGCAGTCCATCACTTGTCAAATGTCTGAAAATTTTATTACTCTACAGGCCATTATTTTTCCACCACTACACCGTAACCAGCAATGATATAAGTGATTATCAACGATGCCAATCGGACCTTGTTTATGGTGGACGCTTACCAGACAACCAGCGTCTTATATCAAGTCTATATCCCGTCACACGATGGGCGGTTCATTCATCTTATTTAAGATTCTGTCTTGTCATGAAAACTGTTGTTACCAAAATCTGGGAAGGCTACGTGTGGAATGAACGTCCGATTTTGAGAGATTATGTTCAGCGGAACCTTAATTTGAGGAAGCAATCGAGAGATGAAGTATCGAAAGCCATGTTTAAGCTACAAAACAGTAAGTGGAATTAACAATGTTCATGTGACTCCTGACTAATGACTTTTGTTTACACAGACTGCCTTTACGGCATGTCACTTTTTGACGTGACAAAGAGATCAGATGTGAGGATATGCACGAGTCCTCGAGCTTTAGAGGAATATGTAGCGCAGCCTACATTTATGGGTCTACAAGAGGTTAATGAGAAGGTCACTATAGTTCGTATGCGGAAAGCTGTAATAAAGTACAGCTTTCCAACTTATATAGGTACGTTAACAAATATATAAACTTACAAACTTTCAAACTCTTACAAACATACTTTTTCAAGGCTGGACCATCCTCCAAAAATCCAAGCTTCGAATGGTCGAGCTCTTGTACACAAAACTCAAACTTGACATTTTCAGAGATCGAAATCTCAGAGTTTTATATACAGGTGAGATTCAAGATTGTATTCATGCAAACTTTAAATGCTAATTATTTAAACTCGGCAGATACGGACAGTTTTATTTATTCTGTGGATTTACTACCCGGAAAGTCAGACGTTAACGAGCTTCAGGTTGGCAGGACCGATTGCTGGGATTTTTCCACTCTGGATCCATCGGACGAACGTTATGATGAAAGCGTCAAGAGTCTCGCTGGACTACTGCAGCCAGAATATAAATCGATGATAAGAGCTTACATTGGTTTAGCTCCAAAATCATACACGTTGAAACTTTTTAATGACGAGGAACTTGTAAAAGCAAAAGGTGTAGCTAATTACAAGAAGAAACAGTTGCGGTATCTCGATTATCTCAAAGTGTTGGAGCGCGGGGGTTTTGAAAAGACGACTTTTAATGTAATTAGGTCCGAAAGGCAAACTCTGTATGTTATGCAGGTGAACAAGGTTTCACTCAGTGCTCTGCAGCTAAAAACATTTATGCTAAATTCCATCGATTCTCTGCCTTATGGACATTTTAGAATTTTGAATAAGAGCACAGAGTTTTTTGATGATTAATTAGTATAAATCGAGGCATGGACGAATCAACACAGTTCAATTTGAAGCTCAAAACTCCGTTTCTTTTTACTTGTTGTGGTCCTTCAGGTTCTGGGAAGTCAAGCCTGATTCTAGATTTAGTCCGTAATTGTGACGCATACTTGGACAAGAAGGTGAATAAAATAATTTATGTTTACTACTTGTTGAATGACGAGTTGTTAAACCTGAGCCGTGAAGATTCCAGAGTGGTACTGTGTGAAGATATTTTGCAAGCAGATAAGCTCATTACAAGTGGTGATTTGGTTATCCTTGATGACCAGCAATTGGCTATCCAACAATCCAAGCCAATAAATACTCTTGTTTCTGAATACGCAATTCGCGGAGTCCATCATCGAAATTTTTCTTGTGTAGTTACATATCAAAAACTCTTCAATTCAAACACAAAAATTATTATTGACCAGAGTCATTACCTAGCGCTTTTTGCAAACTGCAGAGATAAATCTGTCATAATTCACGTTGCAAAACAGTACTCACCAGGGGCTATATCTTATGTGAAACAAGCTTATTTGGACGCGATCAGCAAGCCGTACGGCTTTTTACTCTTTGACTATACGCCAACCTGCCCAGATAAACTACGCCTACGGAATGATATATGCATGCGAGGTGACTTTGTCATTGCATACGACCAAATATGAATCAAGTTCAAAGCGAGAAACTTGAAGCAGTGTTAAGCTTTAAGACTGTGGCTGACTTTAAGGATTATTTGAACAAGAGCGACCCAGCAACTGTGAAATTACTTTATAATTGTTTTCTTCAAGTGCCTAAATTAGTTGTGAGTGAAGAAGAAGCTGAGAGTCTTGACCGTTACAAGAACCTTTTTGAATGGACAAAAAATCATCGATTCAAGCTGGAGCGGAGCAAACAGTTTTTGATTCGTCATTTTAAATCTCTCAAGCGTTTGATTAGCACCCTTCTACACTGTTTCCTATGCATTCAAGTTGCCGAAGCAGTATGTGATGATGGATGCGTATAAGAAGCTGTACATTATATCAGAAGCGAAATACAATTACTTGACAAGAAACCAAGATAAGACTACACAAGCTGGAGAGGGAGAAGAAGAGAAAGGTGACTTGCTGCAGCATTTTTCTCCACGTTACAAGGCCAAGGCACAAAAACTGTTGGATATTTTAAAGGACAGTACTCTTGTGAAAATTGAGAGCAACAAGGAACTTTTGGTGAACGGGGAGACCATTGCTGGCAGTAACATTATTGATTTGTTAACCTTGGCTATAAAGCCTGGATATCACAAAAGTTGTGTATATCCTGGACTGGACCAGTTTACAGCTGTTCTCAAGTCACTAAATGTCCCAAAGACTTTGCTTACAACACGATTCTTAGCCTTTATGAGTCGCCATGAATAAGATGTTGGAAAAATACGGAGATGCGTCAAAGCCTGGAGCAGCCTCTGGAGTCGGGTCCTTTGCGAGAGGAGCAAAGCTGAAGAATTTTAACAAGGTTAAACAAGACTTGGAAAAGCTTGAAGCTTATACGTTATTTAAGCCTGTTCGGAAGCGGTTCCCTCGTCGTCGTATGATTTATTTTGGTATAAACCACACATGGGCCATGGATTTAAAGATTTTAAATTCTGATAAAAACTTTCGAGATAATAGACGTAAAGCGGTATGCTTGGTGATTGTCGACTGTTTTAGCAAATTTGCTTATGCCGTTCCCTTAAAGGACAAGAGCGGACCTCAAGTTGCTGCAGGTTTGCAAGCTGTAATTGATGAAAGTGGAAAGTTTCCACTTTACGCATTTTCTGATGCAGGTATGGAGTTCAGGAGTAAATACATAAGAGCCATTTATGAAAAATATAATATACGTCATTATTGGACTAGGTCCATAATCAAAAGTGCCAATGCCGAGAGATTAATTCGCACGTTGTGGTCAAAGATCACACGCTTACAGTTTATGCATAAATCTAAGGGTTGGGTTAACTTTTTACAAGATGTCATGTCAAATTATAACGGCTCAATCCATTCTTCGACTGGATTTGCTCCTAAAGATGTCAAGCCTGAGAATGTGAAGCAGATTTGGCTGCGTATGTATGGAAAATTAGCTCAAGCTAAACGTCAAACTACAAGCATCAAGATGGGTGATTCAGTGAGAATCAGCAGTTACAAATTATTATTTCAAAAGGGATACACAAAATCTTGGAGTCAAGAGGTTTATAAAGTCTCTAGAATTAGAGATACGAATCCTATTGTTGTAGAACTTGAAGATGTTAAAGGTACATTTTATTTGGATGAAATTCAACTTGTTAAATAACCCGGTTAATAAAAGTATTCGGTCAGTATAATTTCGTTCTTGTTCGAGTGATCATGGAGCATGAAATTCGCATAAAGCTTGGCAATAAAGATTGCGAAATTTTATATCCTGGGAATAGTGGCCATCGTTTTCTATATAGACTCAAAGAACCCTTGGACTTGTTGAATCATCAAGTCTGTGTTAAAAACGTAATCTACACATCTGTGCCCCAGAAACGGCTATTGTTTGAACATTTGGAAGATCCTATCATCACGCTAACGTTTGGAGACGAATATACACATGTGGTTGAAGTTGAAAAGGATGATGACGATCCAGAAAAATTCATTACTTATCTTAATGACCGGTGTAGTGTTTATGATTTGAAGCTCTTCTTTCTGATGGAATTCAGAGGAGAAGATGAGAAGAAATTGGACATACATTTACAAGTTGACAATCAATCAGGAACTAGAGTCACTTTAAGTGAAGGTGTGGCAAGGGCATTGGGCTTCAAGACGGGAACGTTTGAAAGTGGAACAACAAATGCAGACTCTATAGTAAACAAGACCTTGCTAAAAGAGCTACAAATGGATCAAGTCTACACTATTGAATTTTCAAGTCCGGGAATGAGTTTTGAAGTAACAGTGGACGAGCCTTCGGAATATACATGGTCTTCATTAATCAACTCGCTCAACGATGCATTGACCTCATTCAAAATTACCGTTATACGAACGGGAACTGGTGATGCTCAAATCGAGTCTGAAAGAGATGTAACTTTGCAGTTTTCCAACAAGCTTACAAGTTTACTCGGCATGTCACTCGTGCAATTAAAAGCCGCAAGCAAGGAATTTATACCAGGTCACTTGAACTACTTTCAACCCAAGGCAATATGGCTACTTCAGACTAATCTGATTGAACCTTATTATTACGGACGATATCAAATTCCTGTGATACAAACCCTGCTCCCACCTGAAGAACAAGTCACGTTGATGAATGTTTTTGAAACCCCCGATTGGTTTCCTGTGAAACATCAAAGGTTTGAGGAAATTGAGATTTGGATGACTGATGAATTAAATGAGTCGTTAAACTTTAAGGGATACCCCGTGGATCTGACAATTGCGTTCAGACCTTTAAAAAGCTTGCAAAAATTATAATTTGCTCAGTATCAATTTATCAGCCAACATGGCAAGACGCTCTAATCGTTCCAAATTCGAAGTAGTTTGCTCGAGTTCTGGTTGTAAACTTGAAAAGCCCATTCAAACAGGAGGTGGTATTTTTGAAGACGAAATTAAAGACGTTTACAAGGTTCCAATTAGCAAGTCTGCAATACCTTCCAAGGGAAGGCGAGTTCAACAAAAGGGTGCTGGTCCAAAACCCAAAAAGTCAACCTGTGCGGCAAAGATATCTGATCAATCTGGTAGCGGCAAGGGGTCAAAAAAGAAGACCAAACCAAAAACTCCAAAGAAGAAAACTTTAACCAAGACCAAGACTAAGCCTGTACCAAAACCTGTGACCAAGAAACGTAAAAATGTCTTTTACTGATGGAAAACGTCTCGTCTACAGCTCAAGGCTTTTGTATGAGCCTCAACCCGAGCTGTGTGACATTTCGGTGGATAATGTTGAAGTTGTGACCTACAGACCTGATCAACAAATTCAAGATTCTACAACTTTCTACGAAATCAACTTGCCTCCTATGGAAAACCTGCTCTATGATTTGCGTAACGCTGAATTATACGTCCGGTTGAAAATTGTAAAGGGAGAAGGAACCAGCACGAATCAAGATGACGTCTTGACCTGCAATAATCTATTGTATTCCTTGATCAAGGGTGTTTCAATATCCTTGAATGAGAAGCAGGTGTATAACTCTTATGGCTTTTACAGCTATCGGTGTTTTATGAGTGCTTTGATAAACAAGGATGAAGATGATTTGAATAGCTTTTATTTTGCTGAGAGCGGTGATTCAGAGCCTAATACAGCTAGTGTGAAAAGCAGGTCGGTTCATTTCAAACAGTCTGCTTTGATTGAAGTTAAAGGGCCTTTGATTAGCAATTTCACCACCTGTAATCGTTTGATCCCAAGTAAGGTTGCAGTTAAGCTCAAGCTGGAATTGAATAACTCAAACTTTGTATTGATGGTGCCTACTTCTAATTCGGCTGTAAATTATAAATACTCGATATCTGATTTGTCGCTGTCAGTCAGGAAAGTGAGTTTAAACCCGCAGGTGTTGAAAACGGTCAAAGCTCAAGTTGATCATAAAAATACGATTTTCAATTATACAGAAACTGAGATTAGAAGTTTGTCTATACCTCTAAATAATTATGGTTTCTCAGCTGACCGTATGTTTGTAGGACGACTTCCAAACATTGTTTTGCTGGCTTTTGTAGCCTCTGATAGCTTCCGCGGGGACATTAGAAAATCGCCCTATAATTTTAAACACTTTGACTTGAATAAGCTTACAGTATCTGTAGATTGTGATCAGTCATTCACAAAAACCTTCAACTTCAATTTTGAAGCCAAGGAATATTTATCCAGCTATCTGGACTTTAAGCGATCAATTAATCTCAAGAGTGAGAAAAGTTTGAATAGAAATACATGGGTTAAAGGCAAGTCTGTCTTTGCCGTTCCAATTACGCATACGATTGATCCAAATACAAAAGGCTTGGAGGCTACGGGCAGTTTAACAATTGACGGTACATTTAGCAAGGCTCTTACGGAAGCAGTTACATTATTGGTTTATGGAATATTTGACTCTAAGATTGTAATGTCCCCTGATCGTCAGTTCTTTGCATAATGGCAACAACGCTTGAACTGTTAAATGCTCTTGAAGCGTTCACTTGTGGACGAATATATTTTAATGTAATTCCAAGGGATTATTTAAAGTATGAGTTGAAGAAAATGCCAAATCGAGGTATTTTGATTTGTAACTCTGCGGATTCCAATCATGGAGGTATTCATTGGTTTTGTATTTATGTATTCAATGGAAAACGCTGGTTTTTTGACTCTTTGGGTAAAAGCCCAAGATATTATAAAATAAATTTCAAATGTAGTTACACATGTAAGCGAATACAGTCTTCAAAGTCCAAGCTGTGTGGCATTTACGCCTTGTTATATGCTAAACATATGATTTCAAGGAGGTCGCCCGATTCTTTCTATATCAAGTATAGTCAGAACCTAGACAAGAATGATTTAATTGCTGTCAGATCTTTTGAACGTATCAAGTTATGCAAGAAACATAAGCGTAAGGATATCTGTGTGTTCCAAACATGTATATAAAGTATTGGAAATAAATCAATTTGAACAAACTTGTTCCTTGCTCTCAAAACATTCATTATATGCTGGATACTCAAGCAGTCACCATGTTTAAGCTTTTGCTGTTAATGAGCCTTGTTGCTCTGGTTGTTTCAAATACCTGTGAAAATTGTATAAAGTCGGGAAAAAAGTGGGTTCAGTTGAGAAACGGTGCATTTGTGTGTGAACGCTCGCATGTTTATCTCAAGGACGCTGTCAAGGAAATCACTAGTAGAAGGGCATGTGCAGGTAAATAATTACTTTCAAGTTTCGAGGATAGATTTGTCAACAAACATTTTGTAAGAACATTTATAATTTTTAGCTGCTGCTCCACAACCGTCATTCAGGGTCAAAAAGACTGCTGTCCCGAAACCATCCCTTGTAAAGCCTTCACGTGCATCATCCTCAACCCTTCCGCCTGACCTCAGTGTTGTCCCTCAGCTCTCACCGTCTCCGTCTGTCATCTTGGAACCTACTCTGTCCGTCATCTTGGAACCTACTCCAGCTCCACTGCCCGAATCGAACGCTAGCTTGGAATCCACAAAGTCTCCATCCCAAGAGTTAAATGTCGCCTTGGAGCCTTCAAGGCCTCCAACTGTCAAACTGGAGCCAGCAAGGCCGTCAGTAACCTTGGAACCCTCGCTTCTGCTATCCGAGGTGGAGCCCACAACGCCAAGTCCATCAGATGCATTCATCCACTTGGAAGCAACAAGACCTCCAGTCGTGATTTCAAAGCCGAATTCATCTGTCCTTGAGCCGACTCCAGCAGTTGAAGTTGTTTTGGAGCTGACAGTCACCCCAACGCTTCCAACTTTACCGCCAGCAGTAGTAACGAAACCTGACTTTGACCAACTCTTGGAAACTGCAACTACTTCAGCTCCCACCAACTTTACAGAAGCTTCAAGGCTTACCTGTGGTGTAGCAACCTTGTCCCAAGTTTTCCAAGACATGCTGATTTCCCAAACTTTTCTTGTTGACAATGTTACGCAAGAAGAAGGACGGCTCTGGCGGAATGTATGTTGGAACTTGAAGCTGTCGAAGCGCGTCTATCAGCGCCCTCTGCCTGGACTGTTGAAGACGTGGCTGCAGAGTAACCCGCTCCATCATATAGACCACGAGTCTTTTTGTCAGCAATTCATTCCAAAATGACATGTTTATATTCATTCCTTCCTACATTCCTTGTAATTTTTACTCAAGCAAGTCAATTCACCCTAAATGCAATCGTCTGTAATTTTAAGTTGCAGAATACTTAAAAATCTTGTTAATTAGAAATATGTTGCCATAATAATTAATTGAAACATTCTTCGCTTGTATCATTAATTGAAGACAGTCCTTTATTATTTCTTGTACTTTTTAGCCAAGCAAATTCAATTCATACCACATGACGTCGAATTTTTAGAGATCATCTACAAGTTTGTAAATAACTGATATTTTGTCACCAACAATTACTTGTCAGTCAATAACATTCCTCACCGCTTGTATTCTATGACTGTTCCAAGTCTAAATTTTTCCGTCTTGTTTAGAGCAAAAAAGCAGCAAAATATTTAAGTTTCCATCATCAGTCACAAATGTAGCAGACGCAACAAGTTTCACTTTTCTGTGTCAATGCATTAGCTATATGTTTATATGGACATGGAAGATTGATTCACTCCTGACAGAGGGTTGAAATTTAATTCTAGGAAATGCTGATAAAAGTTTGGTGGTCCGAACAACAATATGGAATCGAGCAATAAATTGCCATTGTCCATCTTTTTCAAGCTGCTTCAACAAGGGGTGAGTTGGAGGTTGAATGACGAGGTTAAATTTTGCCGGACATTTTGATGCACTTACAAATATATATACTTGAGTCCAAATCTGTCCAATGCCATCATGTACCTGAATATACGACAATGGTTTTTGTAATTGTGTTGCTCATTTGTTTGAAATGGACCCCAGCTTGGTTACATAATACGGAACAATTCTGTCAATTCTGTGGCGTCAAGTTAATGGACAAAATGTGGCGATTAATCACATTTGGTGTGTGTCTGAATAATATTCAAAGCATCATTCATACAAGTTGCAGACGCAAAAATTTTCATGATTCCATTCTAAAGCTCTGTTTATATGGTGGAAAGTTGAGCTGTTTTTACAATGGTTGTCCGAGGGTGAAAATTAAATTTTAGAAAGCGCTGGAGAAACGTAAAAATTTGGGTTGTGCCAAGAACAAAGCGAGTATCAAGGATTGAGAAAGTGAAATTTTCTTGTATTATTTTCCCTCTCTCGCCGCCAAGCTTTTCCTATTGCAGGTTGTAAAAGACTTGAGGAAATCCTAGATTATTGCATTCACGGGCTAGCAAGCATGAAAAGAGAATACGTGGAAACCGGGCATTATATTTAATGTTACAAGTGAACGTGACTTGCGCTCAAGGCTATTTGTCTCTCAGAAAACTCTCACGCTTTTGTCTCAGTCAGTAAGCCTTTGTGACATGACGCAGCCCTCAGTTAATTTTCTCTCAGGACGTATCATGTTTCCTTGCTCTAAAAATGTCAAACAGATTTATTATCGACCACCTCGACAACTTTCATGCCATAAATTGTCCTTCTTGCTCTGGACCCTTGACACCCTCTGCTACTTGAGTATTTAGTAGAACCTGTAAAATCTAATGCGTGGGACAAGATACCTTACATTATATATTTTTGGCTTACTCAAATCATTCAATCTTATTTAATGCTATTTTGAGAATTTGTTCAAGACTCCATGTGATGTTCAAAGGTTCTGATAAATTTACGTCTGCTTGAAATCTCATACGTTAGTCATCAACATAAAATATATTTGGGTCAGTTCACTGTTTTTATGGATTAATTTATGACTCATATAATTGTCCCTTCATCTGCCACTGAAAAAAGGATCAAATTACATTGAGAAAGTGAGAGTAACAGAAACATTTTCCTCTTCTTTCAATCAGTTGCAAACTTTGTGTCTGCATCAACATGTCGTTCGACAATTTTTGTAGATTTTGTGGTAAGCAAGATTGTGCTCATTACGAGCAAACGAGCGTTTTTCTGTGCCTTGGCGTTCCCTGGATACAGCAATACATCCAGCCAAAATTCCCCGAATCTCGTCCTTGTGTGATCACGTGTCAGGGTTTAAAATTAACAAAAACATGCTTCATCAATCAGCTTTTACAGATTGAGTCAATTTTCTATAGACATGTGAACCCGTTTTACCAGAAAGCCTCTCAAGTTCCTGCTTTTGCTGAAATAATGGCAACCCTCTGTACAGGTCGACAAGCAGACGCAAAAGTTGCGTTTGCCAAGTTGAATGATCTAGTTGTTGTGGAGGAAGGTGAGCAAAATTTCAAGACTCCAGTTGATAAACTCAAGCAATACAAACAATCCATCATGAACATGTTCGGCGCAATCAGAATTGATATATATTTGTGCGAATGCGACGTGATCAAAAAACCTGTTAGCAGTTTGGATGAAAGTTTTCAAAGTTTGTCGGATTTCACTACTTGTATGTCAAGACTGTCGCCACTCAATCCTAATTGTTCCACCTGTAATGAAGACTTGGTTGTGAAAAACGTTTTCAAAACCCCTCCAATTGTGCCAGTTGTTGGAAACATTTTACCGTTCAAAGCGGTTACAAGTGCGAACGTCCTCGAATCTCTTGAAAAGTGGGAATCGTTTGTCTGGAATGAGGTTAAATATGTTTTGGTTGCTGTTACAGCATGTATTGACACAACCTCCACAAACAGCCATGCTCTTACTCTACTCCGTTTCGACCATGTTGTAATCACTACATGTGACACGCATGGTGCAAATGAGTTTGGTGTCATGAACAAAATTTATCTTCAAGTGCTTGGTCATCAGCCAGCATATCATGCTGAAATCATGTGG
>JAQGBJ010001865.1:0-19981 GCA_034698345.1 Sphaeridia pumilis
AGTTTTTTGGTATTCTCCGCTCTGACCCGCTGAGGTTTGCCACTCCCAAGAAAATAGAAGACTTGATTGCAGTGTTCGAACATGAGTTTCATAAGAGGCCTTCAGTGGAGAAAGTTTTCAGCAGCTTTCGGGATGAGTATTTGAACGTTACTGTTACTAACGCTAACTTTGACGGGGTTGATGGCGGAAGAAACCAGGTGTTGTGCGGGATAAGAATATTCCAGCAATTGGTATTTGAAAAGTCATTCTCATTTATAAATATATGTTCCAGCCGGACTTGATACCGGGCGTACGCGGTACGACCTCGATTGCAATCGGCGAAATGAAGTACAAACAGGAAAACACCACTGGACTGGTGGTGAAAGACGGGGCAGTTGTTAATGGAGCAATCAACATCGACATGTCGAAAACAAACTTCAACCATTGACAAGAATTTTTACGGACTTCTTAACGGTTGAAATAAAGGATGAATACAAAATTTTTACGAGATACTTTTTATGTCAATGTTTTGAATGTTACTCGGTACCAAAAAATAAAAATTTCGTATTACACAACTCTTCTAATAGCGTCGATTCTAGAGAATTGAGTACTTCCAAACGGGGTACTTGGACAGTAGACAGTAATGCTATTCCCAAAAATCGGCATCAATAAAAAGTTTTGAAACAAACTTTTAGTGTTTCTCCTCCACGCAAACATCAACACAAAAACCTTGGAACATGGACAGTGTCCAGTTTGAGTAATTATCATTTTTAACTCAAGTGGCTTCTTGATTCGTCATGCTGTTCTAGAACATTTTGAGCAAATAGCCTTGTAAAGATGAAACTGACGTACAAAAGTGACATATCTCGTCAGTCACCGCTAATGCTGCACCGAACAAAAATTATCATTAAACACACTGTTTATCAAGTTGAATATTTTGCACAAAACTCAGACAACATAAATACAGCAAATAAAAACGACTCTTGACTCTCGGCAGTATCTTGATCCGGAACTGTATGGACAAATAGTGCATTTCTAGACGAGCCCTTCCGTAGTAGCCTGAACAAATTTGTAGCTGAAGCTTGAAGCTCCTCACAGTCGTTTGTATTCCTCCAAATAGATTTTAAGTTTGTGTTAAAAGTTTGTCTGTCTTTGAAATTGTAGCAAGGGCCGCCATAAGGACGCCAAATGGCAACAATGCTTGAACAAGAATAGTGAGGACATGATGGCTAATCTGAATCCGACCGACGCCCTTCTGTTTCACCTGAAAGCCGCTGGACTTTTTACGAAAGAAGAATACCAACTTATTGTAAGTCTTTCTCACGGTCCAAATATTTCCAGAAACTTGTGTTCCAGCAAAATCCAACTTGATCAGAACTTTTATATTACCATGTTTTTTGTCCAGATTATGCATGCGGCTGTAAACACAGTTCTGCGCTCCATTGAGTTCATCGGAATCCTGGGCAAGGGTTCCGATCGGTTCTCCACGCCCGAGAAGCTCAAGCTCATGATCAAAGCCTTCAAGGATGAGAATTTTCCTCGTCCCACGCTTGCCGACATCTTTTAAAAGTTCCTGGATGACAACTATTCCGGTTCAGAAGCTGCTGGAAATGTGCGTTTTATTTGTTTGTTAAAAGTTGATGAAGTTGAATGAGTATTAATACATGTATATCGTTCTTCATTTGTTTTCAGGACACCGCTGGAGCACAGGCTCCCAAGGCAGTCAGGATTGATGGCAACGCTAGTGTAGGTGTCATGAATTTTGGGGGAGGACGCATCAGCGGGCCCGTATTCAACAATCTGGTAACCTACAATAATACCCAACATTAAATCCAATGCGAAACAAAAGCGAGGATATTACAAGTACTTCATGATCGTAAAATATAGAGTGTTTGTTGGTCAAATGTTTGCAAATAAAATTGATGATTGCACCACAGCAAGCTTGTCTGCACTTGACGATGATATGAAGCCTCTAATCTTGTCCCCCTTACCGAGAGTTTATTCGCAAAGTCCGAATATCTCATTTCACTTAATCAAAAGTTTCAAGGTAAAATCCAAGAATAATCGGAACGTGAAGTATGGAGGACAACAAATTCGCACTAGCGCATAATTCTTGTTTACAGGTGTGAAAGATACAAACCTGCCACGTTTACACACTCGACTTCTCAAAAAGAAAGCCTAAAAATCGCCAAGATGCAATCAAACCGAATAGGAATTGAAGCAGGTTCAGTGAACATCACCGGAACTACCAACATCAACCAGAACCAAACGACAACCAACAACTACGGCACCACTAATACTGACACTGTAAGGCAATTATTTTCATTAAAACAATTACTTGTTGATTCTGAATCATTTGTAATCAATTTCCTTCATCACTTGCAGATTGTTGGCTATTTCCCCGAAACTTTCCGCTCTGAAGTGCCCATCGAACACCAAAAGGACATTGGCGAAACTCTGAACGACCTCAAGGCTCGGATTAGCTATGTGGAGGCCACATCAGACCGCCAACCTCTCTTCGTCATCCACGGACCTGTCAGCACCGGCAAGTCCACCGCCGCCCTCCTTCTCATGGCTGATGAAACTCTGAAGTTTGACAACCGAATTCGGATCAATGCTCAAACCAAAAAATCCATAGAACGGGACTTCCGTGAACTGCACAAAGTAATGCGAGTACTTCAGAACCAGCCGAGCAACGACCAAAAAGATGTGAAACTACTGCTGAAATGGCTCTACCGGAATCTGCTGAGTAACCGAACGCTTTTGATTTTTGACAATGTCGCCGTTCTGGACCTCGACTTGAACTGTAGCCCCTTCAAGGACGTCTATGAAATTGTACCCTACTTGCCACTGCGAACTTCGCTCATCGCGGGAAAAATGGTTGCGCCTACAATCGTCATAACAACCCGGGCTGTGATAAATACTGAATCGGCATTGTTTTCCGTAATGCTTGTGGATCCGCCCAAGACGATTGACCAGATATCGAGCTTTTCATCCATTCGAGAAAAACTGGAATACGATCTTGACCTCATTTTGAATGTCCAAAACGGTAGACTAGCGGCATTCATTGTTGTTGTCATTTCGTTTGCCCTGCCTGAGCAAGTTTTGGTGAATTTGCTCATTCATTTGTGCTGCCAGTGTCCTCAAGTTCAAGATCTACTGAAACTGAAGAATGAAATCCCAAAGGACCGAGTTGTAAATGCCTTAAGGATACTGCAAAACTTTTCTCTTGTTGATCTGTCTAACGACAGCGTCCGCCTCCCGGAATCAGTAAAATTTAGTGTCACAAAAACGTTCAAAGCACCAAAGATTTTCAACGAGAAAAAGTTGATGGAAGCTCTGATATGTGGCGTTTCAGAAATTGTTCGTGTTCCAGTTTTCAAGGAAAACTCCTGTGAGTTTGAAAAACCTGTTCAAAAGTGGTGGTTGACTGTTGAAAACGTTGATAAAATATACGATGCAGACTTGGCGGTACTTGAAATATGCACAAGAACCTTCAACGCACTTATCCACAA
This sequence comes from Sphaeridia pumilis, assembly GCA_034698345.1. NCBI lineage: Eukaryota > Metazoa > Arthropoda > Collembola > Symphypleona > Sminthurididae > Sphaeridia > Sphaeridia pumilis. The sequence continues at coordinate 3,495 of JAQGBJ010001865.1, forward strand.
TTTGTACCCTTATATGCTGAAATACCAAGTTCCAACATCTCCTGAGTTTTATGCGTTTGGGTTCCAAGGGAACTGTTACGAACTGCAGCTCCAACGAATATCTCGCGTTCTTCAGTATTCAGAATTTGCGAATTGCCTACCTGGCTCCTTTGCAGCGGAACTCGAAATTAACCTTCGCAACGAATTGGCATGGATTGCAGCTGTTGTAAAAGGCTACCCATCCGCAAGCTCTGATATCAATTACGATTCCGGTGCAGTCGAACTAAGCAAAGCCCTTCTCGGTGACCTACGTGGTGGACCAGAGCTGACATCATCAAAGTGGATTAATGTGTTGCTTTCTCTTCATCATATGGAATGTTTGTTGAGACTCGGAAAGCACAACCAAGTGAAAGCTTTAGAAAACGTCATTTCCAGAGATACCACAAGCTTACATGATTGCCTGCGACACACCCACTTGCTCTCTGCGCTGCCGCCTGCCTCATGCCACGCTTCCCTTCTGACGTCCCAAGGAGAATATATAAAAGCTCATCAGTTTGTGAAGGCTGAGCTCCAACACAGTCGGGCTGAAAATGGCCTTCACAATTACACAACTGCTGCCCTGGAACACAGTCTTGCCAAAATCGAAGCTTATAACGGAAACTTCAAGGAAGCACTGAAGCTCATCGAGCACGTGATCGCCGTCCTCCATCAGTTTTTAGGAGCGACCACCGTCCGGTACAACAAAGCTGTAGCCACCAAAGCTAAGATTCTAACACTTCGTGGTGATTACCAAGACGCTTCTAAGAACATTACCGAGGCAAGGTCTCAGTTTGACGACAAAGTCCCCCAAGATCATCCTCACTGCTTGATTCTGCGGTACTACCTGGCTAAAACTCTATTGGTTCAAGGTTGCTATTTCGAAGCCCTGACGGAAGTTGATGCTGTACTGAAAGCTATGTTAGAAGGCCAGTTTAGTTCGCACAATCATTATAGGCTCAAGTGCAACCTAATTCGTGCCCGTGCGCTTCAGAAGACAAGCAATTTTGCAAAGTCCATACATATACTGGAGCAACTCAAGAATACTGCTTCAACGATGTATGACGGAGAGGGAAATCCCAAGGCTATGAAATTAGATTTGTTGTTCGCCCAGTCTTTGCTTTCCATTGACGATGATATGAAGGCTAAAAGTGTAGCTGATTCTGTCCTAGCTTCAACAGACAAGCGTTCCATAAAGTTACGTCTAAAAGCCATTGGTGTACTGCTTGACGTGAGTAGAAATTCGAACGAGGACCAGTTTGATGTGCAACGGCTCCGAAAAGCAGTCGACGAGATTTCAAAAAGCGCAGGACCCTTCCATTACTTGACACTCAAGTACAAATTGGTATTGGCTGAAACCCTGTTGCAAAATCACAACCAGCACTTTCTCGAAGTTGAGCAGCAAGTCAAAGCCGTTCTGAATTTCCTGGACTCTAGCGAATACGTTGAAGGTAACATGCTTACTTTGAGATGGCGCCACTTGGAGCTCCTTCTGTTAATGGACCAGAAGCACTATCCTGATGCAAGAGCCAAACTGGACATCCTCAACCGCCTTGTGAAGCCTGAGAGCGCTTTAGCCGCCGCTGTAAATTACTCAAGCGCCATCATAGAAGCAGAATCGGGACACCTTCAGAAGGCATACAATTTAATGACAGATTTGTTCCATCAACGGACAAATTCAAAGGTGAAATTTTCGGAGCCAAATCTTGGGGAAATGAATGCCTTCTTGGCATTCTTGGTGCTCAAGATCAAAGAACCAGGAGCATTGGGGGAAGCTATTACCTGTTGCCACAACGGTGTTGCCGCGATGGAGTCCATCTTCGGCGGTGACCATCACAAAACGGTCCAGGCGAAATTGAACTTGGCCATCGCTTACATCGCTGTAGGGAACAAAGTCACAGGAGATGTCTTGCTGCAAGGCATCAGGATTACGTCAAGGCTCGGAGACTACAAGGCTAATCAGATAAAACCTTTGATGGAGCTTTCCAAACCTGCTGATGTCATCAGTAAACTTAAATACAAACGAGGTGAGGGTCTGTTTTGAACTTTTTTAAAGGGAGTTGCATGTGTAAAATTGATTTTTCTGTAACTTTAGGTGGAGAAATCTATTCGACGCCGACAGCCGTTGATACCTGGATGGGGCTCTGACGATTGTTTTCGTTTAGGTGTGAGAATTGAGTAAACTTCTTAAGGTTTTATTCCGATTGAAATTTAAATTTTATTATAATGTTCTTGGACTAGTACAAGTGCCGCAGCGGCAAAATTTTATCGTTCAAGCTTCGTAACTTTCTCAAGTACAGATGCTGTCTGTATTCAAAAGCGCAGCGTTATCATATGCGGTGACCTTGTTTGGTTTTCGGAGGAACTAACAGGATGACTGCTGAGTGAGCAAGTATCGATAAGACGCTTTAGATTTACTTATAGTATTTTATTTCTGCACATTTCCGAGTAACCAATAATCCAACGCTGTCTTATGGTATTAAACAAAACAAGCTTCAAACCAACGTCTAATTCGCTAGAATTCGCAATGCTCATCCTCATTATTCAAAAACTCTTGCTTTTAGTTGATAGCGTTACCACAAGGAACTGACCGTGCAAATACAGTAGCTGCGTAACGTATAATGACAAACGCTGCTGGTGTTAGTCTATCCCATACGCTTCTAGTGTCAAAGTCTCGTTGTTTAGCTAATCCACTTACAAATTTCAAAAAACATTCCTGTAATACCCAAAACGTTAGTGACCTGCCTCTCAAAAACCTCAACTCAAGTTTAAAAATGCCGCTTGTGAAGAACGACATGATACGCCTGTGGCAAGATCATTTGAACAAAAATACTGACGAATTGAGCACCATTTTGAAGCCGACCGATCAACTGCTCCACTACTTCAAGTCAACCGAATTACTAACTTTGGACGAATACGAAGCAGTGGTGAGAAAAATCTTTCGATTAATAATTTCCATTGCAGCATTTTTAACACAAGTTCAAGAAAAACAAAACTGTGTAAACGATGAGCGGTTTTCGTTTTGTTTCAGAAACACTTGGGAGAAAGTCAAATGCTCCGGCGCTCAATCAAGTTGATCGATATTATGTACGACAGTTCCGATCGGTTCGCCACGAGGCAAAAGTTATCTGAGATGATTGAGATTCTAAACGATCAGAAATTTAAGCGGCCTGGTGCCGCTGATATTTTTAAAAAGTTTCTTGATGAACATCTTACTGAGCTGCAAGACGAGACGTGTGGAGGTGAAGGTGGAAAAAAGGTACAAAATAGTTCGTGTATCGTTTATGAGCTTCGGTATTATATAATCGAGACGCTTTTTGCTTCAAAACACAGACGAAGCCAGCGGCAACGAGCGGAGCCACACACACTCACGTGACCAACATGTCTGACAATGCCAAAATTGGCTACATCTTCCAAGGCAATTCAACCATTACCGGCGGGATCAGCCTGGATATGAGTGAAAAGCATGTTCATCATCCCAAGTAGATTTTGCTTGTCAAAGCCGAAGCCCTTCTAAAACCGAATTTGGCAAAACTCGTATATTTTTATGCCTTTTGTCAATTTTTACTATCAACTTCCAAAATGACTTTCAATACAAAATCAGCTGCCTAAATTCAAAATTGAGGTTTCCGTATGTATGGCAATATGGAATGATTAGCAGGTGCAAGTTTATCAAATATTCAATGAATCTGTTGAAATCCGACGCTGACCTTGTCTTCCGAGGCGGCTTGAGCAAGAACCGAGATAACGCACTTAAAGCTCGGCTTGACCTATTCCGACCACTGCCACTGACCACCTTCTTTCAACAGTTTCAATAAAGTTTAAGCTTCCAACCTCTCGTCCATGCAATGGATCATGTGTATTTTCGCAATAAATTCGCATAAAATCGCTATGAAAAAGCTCAGTCATCATCAGATGAAGGTCGGCTTAAAAAGGCCTCATTATAGATGACTGATGAAAACTCAACTGTAAAGTGTATTAAAAATTCTGCGTTACTCGATGCAACATGGCTTGCAATTTCTTCATATACAGTTTCTCAACAGCCCAGGTCGGTTATTCTTCTTCAAGGTTCCGAACCACATAGTTGGCCAGCGCCGCAGCAGCTTCCAGCTTCTGCTCACATCATCTTAATCTTAACGCCCAACAAGCAAAGTTTGCACAAACAAAGAGTATCAATACAACATTTGTACTGAGCGAAGAAAACCCAGATACTTGCTGGTTCTCAAGAATTGGCACACAAGCTTCATGTTAGACGCGCGTAGAGCTTCAGCCTGTCTGCTGCTCGACCACACACTGAAGCTTCAATTTGCTAACTATATATAAAGTCTTGAAGAACAAAAAGCGTCAATTATGAGTATTTATATTTCAACGGCCAGCGTATGTAGCTTAACTTCAAATTGGTTCCACTATTAACTTGTCCGTGCTAAGATTATCTGTTAAACTGTTATATTGTGAGTGAAACTGAAAATGGCAACGTCAACTTTTGGAGACCAGAACGTCAAATGGCAAGACTTTTTGGATGCCAATTACGAAGCAATTATGGCTACCAACCCGACTGATGCCCTTCTGATTCACCTAAAATCCAAGCGTTTCATTACTCAGGATGAGTACAAATCTATTGTGCGTAGTTACAGCACTATGATTGTATCTTTAACTTTTTAGCTAATAATATTCCCATGATTGTCTTGATTCAGAACGAAATCGCCGCTGAGAGGGCTATGAAGCGAAGTAATAAGTTCTTGGACATGCTTTCTCGACAGTCAGATCGCTTCTCTGCCCCCGACAAACTCGTCATTTTGATCAAGGCCTTCAGTGATCAAAGAAACTATCCACGACCAACGCTAGCCAAAGTTTTCCAAAAATATCTGGATGACAATTATCCTGTATATGAAGCCGCAGCTGCGGCTGGTGTGAATGTACGGCCATTCGAATTTGCTGTTTCGTGTCATGTTGGTTCTATTGTATATTTACCGATGCTGTTTTCTTCTGTTATCGTTCCAGAAGGCGGAGCCCACAGGGTCTGGAGCTCCTCAACAAATCACAATACGAGACGCTAGAATAGGTGTTCTGACTTTGGGAGGATCCGCAAGTTTTACTGGCGGTGTGACTACCGATCAAAGCGTCAACACGCACACGTACAATAGCGCCAAATGAACCGAATCGTTTTTTAAAACGTTTTTCGCTGGAAACCTCGGGGTTTCAACTGATTCTCGCGTCTTTTGGGCCCGTAGTTGTTTCAGCCTATTTGAAATAAAGTTATTTTTCTCAATCTGTTTCTTAGATCAAAGCAGGGAAGATTTCTTTCAAAAACCGACCTTTCCTAGCGCCTAATAGACTCGACGTGTTTACGTATATTAGCTGCGAATTTCGGCATTCGGCAGTTTCGAAATAAGTTTGTCATGACATGAGTATTTTTATGCTTCAGACGTCGCTGGCGCTCACCCGTTCAGTATATACTTTTTTCACAATTTCAAAATAGATACTTCGCCGGCACAAAATATACGCTTCTAAAATATTACCATAGTTTCATTGCTAATTGTCCGTCTATTAGATCACTTGTGATAAGTATCAATAACGCCTCTTGCTAATTGCACTGAGGACGGCGGAATTCACAGACAACGTATACAATTTTAACCGTATTACATATATTTAATAGCGGCTCTTTGAACACAAGGAGCGCATTGTACGAGTGCAACATTTGTTTTCAAGGTTAGTTCCCAAGAACTGGCCGCGAGTTCATCGCATCTTATAACGTAAAAGCGCCACTACAAAAAGTCTGGCTGTGGGCTCTGTGAGACATGGTTTGGTTAATGTTGTTAGTCGCAAACAGCGATTCAGTCTGTTCTGTCACTGTTATGTGCAGCTTGAAGAAGAATAGTATCCAAGCCTTTAATATCTTTTTGCAATCAGCCGCATTTGTTGATACTAGAACTGCAGATCGTTTGCAAATTTTGACTATTACAGGGATTCCAGATTTTTGGTGAGTCAATAGAAATTGAAGGTCTAATTTGCTGATAAAAAAGCTTGAAATGGATATTTACAAGCTTTTAAATTTCGAAGGATTCAACTGTGTTCTAATTAACAAGTGGATCACAGAATACCCTAAATGGAAGACCTGAAGGTTCTCGAAAAATGGCAGGACCATTTGGACAGAACGTCGCACATGTACAGCTTCGATCTGAACCTAACGGACGATCATTTGTTTAAAATGATGGTTATGGAGCTCATTGTACCGGGAGAATGCTCCATCTTAGTAAGAACTGTTTCAAGGTTACTATTACTGGTTTGATTACCGAAAAAATATTTTTTTTCAACATGTAAACTTTAGAAAGAATCAGACATTCACAAGCGAGGGATAACATTCAGCGAGATAATCCGGGCCCAAGACCGATTTGGAACAAAGACAAAATTGGAACAAATGGTTGCCATCTTTCAGCATCCGCATTACGCCAGGCCAACATTCGCTAAAGTTCTTCGAAGTTTTTATGAATCTGAAGCTTCAAATTTTGGCACTTCACAACAACTTGATATGGCGGTCAACGAGATATCAACAGCTCGTTTTCTCCTTCCTAAAGAAATTGCAAGTCTACAAAAAGCTTTTGTTTTCCCCAGTACCACTCAACAACCCCCAATTCTCAGTGAATTTCAAGAAAACATTTTGAACGAGCTCAAGCCGCTTATATCGCCACCTGACGGAGCAGATGGTCAAATAATTGTTATACAAGGACCTGCAAACGTTGGAAAGACAACGTTGACGAAACACTTGCTATTGAACCGGAAGTTGAAACAGAACTTCAAAAACCTCGTTTGGATCAACGGCACAAGTCAGCAGAAAGTTGAGGAGAGTTCAGATTGATTTATCAGATCCAAAAGGACCGGAAAGGAGTGTTAGTCACGCAGATCCCAGCTGAAGTTGAAATTGTGCGAAATTCAGTTTACGACACCTTACTGGAAACGGGAAAAACATTGTTCATTTTTGACGACATGCCGTTTTTCAATCCCGAAGAAAAATGGACAGCCTACAGAATATCAGCTTGGTTGAAACATGATTCGGCAGCAACATTTGTAGTCACAACGCGAAACTTCGTTTCCAAAACAGAAATCAGTGGAAGATTGCCACATCATTTGATCAGAATGAACAATTTGAAAACTGACGATTCGGAATCCAAAACAGCAAATGTTCGTAGCTTTTTATCAAAATGTGAATCGTTGGAACCCGGACCATTAGCTCATTTTCTCTTGTACTTGGTTGCTGCCATCGACTCGGACGAAATCTCCACAAAGTTCCTCTACCAACTGGCGGGGACGGCCTACAGAGAAGATTGGCAAGAGCAAGCTTTCGAAGAAGCTCTCCGTTTACTTGCATACTTTGGCCATTTTGAAACATCTGGACAGCCACCAAATCGTCTTGTTCACATTGCAAGGCCAGTTAAGCTTGAAATTCTGCGAACTGGTAGGTGCAACGAGAAAAAACAGCCGGGACTCGAAGAACAAATCCAAAAATTCATAACAGTTAGTGAAGTTAATCATTCGAGCCATCCAATGTTTGCGTACCACATGGCGTACGAAGATCTGCACGTGGCCGTTAGTTTAGCGTTCAAGTTGGTGCCAAATTTCTGTATTCTCAGACGTGATACGGATCTATATAATACAGAATCCCGTATTGTATTTGGTCTCATGACTTTTGATTTGCTTCAAGCTTACCGCTTTCTCCTGAATTGGCGAAAAAACGAAGACGAACGCTGGAGTTGTGTTTATCTTGCCGACATGCGTCTGCACCTTGGAGGTTTTACTAAGGAATCTGGAATTTTATGTCTGCACGGACGAAAATATCGAAGCACCGGGCCCGCCGTAGACTTGAAGTGTGATATTACAGATTGCACTAGATGCATAAATTTGGTAAATGCAGCTGATATAATTGTAGTTTAGTGATTAACGTGAACTTGAATGCTGCTATATATAGCCTTTGACAGTTTTACAGAATCCTCCGGAAGAAGGTTGTGCAGCTTCTACTGCAGGGCGACATTCAGAAGGCTCATTGCGGCTTGGACAACTTGCGTCTTCAGAATGTCGATGATGCTTCTGAAATTAACTTTTTGATCATGCTTCTACAAATCGAAATACACATTCATTTTGGTAACTTTGACAAAGCTGAAAGTTGCTACAAAGCTTTGTTTGACGAGAACAGGATTAGTACCCGGTTTTGTTTGCGACGCCCCGAAATTCCTTTTGAATTACCGGAATCTCAAATTTACAAGGAAATGGGAGAAGATGCAAAAGCTCGGTGTGAGTGCGAGAGTTTGTTGCAAGTGATGCAACCTTGTACAATGACAAGATATCCGTTTTTTATCTTACTGAAACATCATTTGGCTTATTACCTGAGCAAAACAGGCGAGTTCAGAGAAGCGATTGAACAAATCGAGAAAGTCGTGCAAGTGCGTCGGCGTTTTGGCGGACCAACATCAATGCCTTACCTTGAAAGCGTCGTCCTGAAAGCGCACATTTTATCAGAACAAGGATACATTGGAGCTTCATGCACGCTCATTCAAGATGCTCAGGATCAACTGTACGAATACAAGGAATACTTATTCGCTGACAATGACAATGTCAAGGCTCACCCTGGAATGCTCTTCCTGCGTTACCGCCTTGCCAAATTATTGTATCGTCAACGGCGACTTGATGAAGCCCATCAGCAAACTGAAGAACTTCTAGCGGACTACAAGTCTACAGCTTCAGACCTGAACGTGTATAGAATCAAAACGGAGTATCTCCTCGGCCTGACCCTTCGAGACTTGGGACAACTCGACAAGGCTCACGCGATACTGAGCAACTTGTTGAGCGACAGTGTTGAGCGGCTGTACTGTGGAACGACGAGCGACTTTCCCAACCCAAAACTGTTGAAATTCAAGATTGGTTTGATCAGCATTTCAATTCTTTTGAAACAACCGAATGCTCGGGATGAGCTTTTGAACGTTATACAAATAGCCGACACCAAACTCAGCAAGTTTCGTCGACTCTCGTGGGGCCTGCGCTCCTTGTTGGCGCTTCTCGATGAACAAGAAGGAAACTTGTCATCAGCTTGCGAGACTTTACGTAAAGTGGTGGCTGACAGTTCTAAAGCGCTGGAAGGTTTCAAAACTAAAATGCTCCACGTCGAGTGTATGAAATACCGGCGTTTACTTCTAAAGCTTTTGCAAAAATGCGGGGAAGTGGACGAAGCTCGTAAAATAGTCAGCATTTTTTGGCAGCGACATTTAAAAAATTACGGTATGGAGCTGAGTCAAAAAATTAACGCAAACGATGATTTGATCCAGAAATTTCTCAAAAGCGGATTATTAAACCAGGACCAATACGAGTCACTGGTAAGTTACATTTTATTCCTGTTTAACAATTCACACTTTTTATATGACCATTTCTGCTATATGTACTTCAGACAAGTCTTGAAGAGTGCCAGCCCTTTCAACGGACTTGCAAGCTGCTTGACTTTATGAACGACAATGCTGAAGTTTTCACTTGTCCACAAAAATTGACCGACTTGATAGAGATTTTGAACCACGAAGAATCTGTTCAGCCAGAGGTCGCCAAGATTTTTGAAGATTTTTTCCAGCAACACTTGAGCGAATCTGTAGCCGCAGGTGACATCAGCGATATTCAATCAAAGGAAACCAAAATGGTAATTTCGAAGTTAAACATGTTTAATGTATAAGAACATATTTGTTCAAGGTGATTCAATATTTGTAATAGTTGCAGCAAGAGTCTCTGGAACCCAAACTAAAATTTTGTGACATGCGAAACAGTGTCGCAAAATCTGTCCAACCAGAAACGGCAACATTTCAAGAGTCAAACTCCAAATGGCAAAATTTCCTAAACACAAACTTTCCTGATTTTATGGCTACTTTGAATCCAAGCAATAGCTTATTTTTTCATCTGGAATCGGCTCAACTTATTACTTCGGAAGAATGTCAATTATTGGTGAGTTTACAACATTTACAAGCACATGAAATACAAACGCTTCTTCTTAACGTTTGGTAATTTAGTTGAATTTGATTCCCCTCCAGATTCGCATCGCGCCTGAAAGGGCACAAATGCGCTGCAATAACTTTGTTGACGTACTGAGGAGCGATCCTGATAGGTTTTCGAAACCTGAATCTCTCAAGGTGTTAATTGCGACTTTCACCAACAAACAGTTCCTTCGGCCGACACTTCCTGACATTTTCCAAAAGTACCTGGATGACATTTTCTCTGGAAATGTAGGCTGAAGACGCTATTGTCGACTGTTTTTCAAATTTATTTAATTTGTTACAGATTCTATCATTTTACTGCGCTTTCGCTTTAATGAAGGGTTGATACAGAGGACGGCAGCGTCCATAGACAATGTAAACAACGTTAGAGTAGGTTTAACTCTTTTCGCACAAGGAGCGCATCAGTACATATTGCCGCGATAAAGCGAATACTAAAAAGCTGCGCAGCGGTTTGTTAAACAGTTATCAAGAATTACAGACCTGCTCATCTTTTTTAGTTACGTAAGCACAGCATGACCACAGACACAAGGCAACGCTTGTGGTCATTTGTTGCATCAGACCAGACAAACTCTAGCTCAACTCGTGTCAAGTACGTACATGGATCGCTTGGAGCAGTAGTGCAAATACATCCTTCCAGAACACAACTACCATCAGCTCAATGCTCGTAAAAAGACTGCATAAAATTTAAATTTCTCAAGCTTGAAAAAGTGTATCTGTGAGCTGTTCCAAGTTGTACTTTGAAATGGCAGCAAGTGATCACGAAAACCAGCACGCAAAATGGCAAACCTGCTTGAACGAGAATAGTCCCGCCATGATGGCTAACCTAAACCCAACAGACCCTCTAATATTTCATCTAAAAACTAGTGAACTTGTTACTAAAGACGAATACCAATTACTCGTACGTCTAGCGGTTGCAAGTAGCCTCAGTCAGTTTTAAAATTGTGGTTTAGCAAAAGCAATAATATACTTTGCTATAATAACTGTCCTTGATTTCTGTGCAGGCGAAGCATTCAGCTCAAAACACGGTTCTGCGCTCCATGGAGTTTATCAATATACTGAGCAACGGAACTGATCGGTTCTCGACGCCCGAAAAGCTCCAGCTCATGGTCAAGACCTTTGAGAACAGCAACTTTCCGCGTCCCGCGCTTGCCAGCATCTTTCAAAAGTATCTGGATGAAAACTTTCCAGATTCAGATGCTTCAAATGCAGTTGCTGTGAAGGTTTGTTTACTCTTGTTTTGGAGAAAATGAACTTGAGAATTACATTTAATGGTTCTACATTTGGTTTCAGAACGCCGCTGGAACACGGCCTTCCTCGGGAAGAGTCACTGTCAGTGGTGGTAACGTTGGTATGATAACTATGCCGGGAGGGCAGGTGAAAGTTGGTGGAGCTATAAATCACTATCAGGGAACTACCAACATTACATACGGTAGCAACAACTAAGATCGACCTGAATAGTGTCTCCAAAAATCTGCAACATTTCATGTTAGGCTGGCCTAAAACTAGATTTTGTATTAATCTTGGATTGAAACGTTGATTGTGGAATTTCTACCTTTTTTGCTGTCAGTTATACTGTCAAATGAAAAATTTCTTGGGTATAGTTTCATTTTCACACTGATCCAAAGTGGTCGAGCGATTTTCTGTTTAAATGGTCGCTTGGTCAATTGTTTTTATTTATTGCTTTTAATAGCAAGTGAGAAAGGTGACGGGATCATTTTGTAGATTTATGATAACAAAGCTCATGTTATTTGGTCAGGACGCCATAATGCAAAAAGTAATTTCTAATGTTATTGAAGCAATGTTTGTTCTAGTTGAGCATGCCGGTAATTAAACGTACCAGCTGAGTAGACTGTGGATTTTTTGTGAATTTTATTTTCCTCTCAAAAATTAAGTAAGTAGAGGAAGAAACTCTTTTTCAGAATCTGATTACGTATTTATTATCAACTAAAGTTGTAATTAATTGGACAGCTGCCTATCCGGTGTTGAAAAATTTTATTTGACCTTTTATCCCATGCAAGATCCGGTTACAGACACAGACCAGGTGGTGTACAAACACAATATAAATCTGCAGATGATCAAGTTGAGAGATGAATGAGAATGACATTTCTGACGCATGTTCAGAAAAAAGTGGCGCCGGGTTAATGTGAGACACACGGGGAAATATATATATGGGTGAAACGGAGAAAGTTATCAGAAAACATTTGATATTGTAGTAACTGATGGATGATTGTTGGAACGGCATCTCTGTCATGTAAACGGGAGTTTTTAAAAGAATCGTTGATAACCTGGAGGCGCTTTCCAAGGTTTTTGCAAATCCTCCCATTGTGACAGGAGAGCCTCAAAATGTGAAAAGAGCAAATATATATACTCGCAGCTCAAGTCAATTTGAAAATTTCAAATTTGATGACTGAAAGTCAGTGACAAATTGAGGTAAATGATGTCGGTTTTTTGGTACGTGACTGTTTCCGGATAACGCCATCGAAAAGTAGCTCTGGGAAACGTATTTTTATGACTCTCAAGTGAAAGCTTTCAAAAGATGCGAACCATCGAGTTTGTCACTCACGAAAGAATCATCGAGCGCCGCATAGCCACACCCAGTCGAGGTTTCCCGCCTGTGCTTCAAACAGTACGAGGGAGGAAATCGAAATCTTTGGCTGAGTGTGATTTTTGTGAATCTCAAAGTTCATAGCGTTAAACGGGCGTTTAAACGTCATTTCAAAACGTTTTCTCAAGACTGAATATATTTACTGTTGTTTATGCTCGATTGAAGGTGAGAATAAGCTGTTTCGAAATTTCAGGTTGTTTGTTTACCTGTCGATTGTTTACATTACATAAGAATTCTAGATAAGCCAAAATTAGCTTTCCAGAAATCTCCATTTCTCTTTGTATATATATATATTTTGGAGTAGATTTCCTTTGAAATTCACTCGAGCTGATCTTGAATTGCTTTGTTGTAGGAACAAAGGAAACGTTGAGAGAATCGTTGCCATAGAAAATGTCTACCGTTCAACAACAAAGATTGGTCGTTGACCAACTTCGTCGGGAAGCCGGAATCAGGAGAATTAATGTTTCTCAGGCAATTGACGATATCAAGGTAAGTTGATACTGATCAGAGGATACGTTTCGTTCATGTCAATGTGAATTCGTGTGTTGAAACTCACTCTGAAATCTGAAAACACTGATCAACTGGTGGTGGGACATTGTATTCGGGCAATATTAATTTTCTGTTTCTAACGTTGGTTAGTTTTTAAAGTTTGTGTTTATGTTTTGTTTAGAAATACATCGGCGATCACGAGCAAGAAGACTTTCTGCTCATTGGCTTCAGTTCACAGAAAGCAAATCCATTCCGTGAAAAGAGTAGCTGCACAGTAATCTAAATGTTCACTGTGTCCATCGTCATTTCTTCGAGTGGCCAGCACCATCACCTGCAAAAGTACGCCCAAAAGTACTTCGCCTTTCTGACCAAATGTGCACTAACTGTGTCTTAAATGTTCAACGTTTGTATGTTAAGCTGTGCTTTAAAGTGTAAAGTGTTCATATATGTGCGTTGTCTGCAGTTGTTTCAACCGAATCTGCCTTGTATGTTAGTTCAACTTGTGATTGTGAGTTTTAAGTCTCACGCTTAACGTCAGTCTTGAAACCTAAAAATTATTCTAGAGGAGTAGGCTACACAAATCTGATTCAAGTCTTTCATTCAGAATCTGAGAAAATTACCAGCAAGAGATTACCACTGTGTACATATACTGTATTTAATGTTAGTGCAAGCTTAACGTGTTGTTATCACCAATTACGTCATGTAATAGTCCGTATCCATTGTATTGTATAACACCATTTGTGCTTTTGTCACATATCTATCAGAATCAGACTGCTAAATTTATTATGTTTAATGTTAGAAATTCGTAACGGACCACCAACGTGAGGACTGTCTCATCCATGGATTTCATCCACCCAAAAACAACCCTTTCCGCGAAAAGTCTCCTTGCAGCGTTCTTTAATTGGAATCAATGTATTCTTCTTCGTTGTAGTCAACCTATAATTAGCCTTTAGGCGCAGTAGTAATGACGATTGTGACTTGAAAGCACATACTTATAGCTTATACTTAATCATGTTATGCATTGCTGGAGCTTATGTGATTATATTTTTTTGAAATAATGTTTATTTAGTATCGTTAGTGCAACTTGTACTTGCCAATTATTATTCTGATTGTGGTACTAGCTGTAAGCTTGACTAAGCTCCCTTCTATTAACTTTGAACTTTATACCGTATTTTTACTCTCTTGATATTCTTGACAAATTGTGATTTTAACATACCTACTGAAACTGGAACTTTACAAACTATTTACCGTAGCAAAAGTACAATCTACAAACTAGCAACCTGAAAATTGTATCTTCTACCAGAATCTAATGTATTCACTATTGGCCTTGGCTGTAAACTAAATTTTCCGTGTCAGTTAGTACTACATATCAGTTGTTGTGAAATTCGCTTCGCATCTTATGGACTTGTATTCGGAGGCTGTTAGTATTAATTTTAGTTGACTTTAGTTGTCTTTTATGTTCCTATTAGCCGCTGTATTAAATTTAGCTTTTACGCGCAAACTTGCAATTTGTTCTTAGTTAATGTATTCTATTCAAGGCTTGCCAGCTGCATTGTAGATGTAGTCCAATCCATGTCAGACGAGTTTTTCGCAAACTTTTTTGTGTTTATGGACCATCTGCCTTTAGCAATCAGAAGGAGAACAGAACAGAATACAAAACGTAACGGTGTATAACAACAGGGTATCTGACAAAATGGCAAGTGGTGAATACATACAGCAATTTCAATCTCATTGTTACTGCGCGTGTTCCATTATCATCAGCAGCAGGATAATCAGCGCAGATTCTGGCAATTGGCATCTTGAAAGTCTTTGAAAGAATTTGCACGTCTGAGGCTTGAAATTGTTTCTTGTTATTGCACCTTCAAGAATTGCAATCAAAAGACAGGATGATGATGAGCGCTGATCATGAACGGGATATCCCGTCGTCATTTTCAACGTTATCACGAACAGACAATAAGCCATTTTGGCAAATGCAGTTTCAACGGACAGGCTGCCAAGTTTTTAGTTGCCATTTGGCATTGGCCAGGTGAATAAGTGAAGAAATCTGTGCTTTAGTCCTGTTTCGATCCTAAGGAAAGTTACGTCTTCTGCTGTTTTCTTCCAGTCGCCATGGAAACGCAAGCAAAAGTAGTCTTCGTCCTCCTCTTAGGACTTTGCAGCATTGCCAATTTCTCAAGCGCTGCGCCTGCGCTGAAGAAGACGACAGCGCTGGAGATGCCAAGTTACAAAGCTGGAGAAATACCCGTGATGATCGTTCAAGATCCAGAGCCGCCTGTTGTCCATTTTGTGAGAGCGAGAGATGGGCTTGGGACTGCAACTTCAACTTCGGGCGTCAAGGGAGGAAGTAGTGTTCGGCGTACCGATGTGAAGAACGGCGACAATGTCCGAGAAGAGCCAAGGATTCCAGGCGGTGTTAAGGACGATCCGCCCATGCAATACAAGGTTCGACCGGAAGTGCCTCCAATGGGTACCAAGTCGGGAGCTGCTGGTATAGTGCTTTTAAAATTTGCTTAACAATGAAACGTAACCATTAATTTGAGCTTTGATGCAGGTTCTTCAATCAAGAAGCCCGGAAAAGTACCGCAAGCAACAAGAAGTTCAGCAGTTAAGAAGCCTCAGACGTCTTCGTCCAGTTCTGTCAAAGGATGAACCCTGAATTCTTTGAAATCTGAACTCTAGAAATTTATTTATTAATAATGTCGACATAAAATCATCAAGATTATGCCCCATTAAACACCTGGTTCAAATCAGCATCATAAAACTGCGTGTTTTGATATGCAGTTTTGGCGCAGTCAAACTCTTGAAAGTTAATTGCGGTTTCGCTTATGCGTTAGCTCCATATTTGTTCAACACACACACACAAGAAATTTGATTGAAATAAGAAGCCAATGGCATCAAAAATGGCAAAAATTGAGCAGGTTTTGCTGGTAGTTTTTCTTCTAGTTTTCCCATTTAGAACGACGTCCTCGGAGGAGAGCTTCAACAGTGTCGCTTCAGAGGTTGAAAGGAACTTCGTAAAAGCAGTGGGCTTCGGTGACATCGTAAGTGGTTTTCGGCATTCAAGTTCAAATGTATACTATAAACTTGTTAAATATATTTTCAAAATTTCAAATTTGGCTTATTTATAGGCTATAAAAGCGGTGACCGAAGAAGACCTGCTGAGCAACAAAAGCATCCTGGAATGGAAACCTCCTTTCAACCTATCCACAAGGTTTCCGTATTTTTTAAGTGGACATGATTTCGAATCGAGGCCAAGTAAATTACTCACAACCCTTTAACTTTATATTAAAATTTTTACGACAAAATCTTGAATTTTTCACCCACAGTTTGGATCTTACCAATTGGCAAATGGCGCG
>JAQGBJ010001866.1:0-19974 GCA_034698345.1 Sphaeridia pumilis
GGCTTTAACTCAAACGCTTTTCTACAAGGTTCCATACAATTTCAGGAGATTTAAAACAGAAAAATAAGCTGAACAATTGATAGCTTAAAAATTATGTATGTTTACTTACAGTTTGTTTTGGGAATCCTTGGACATTCTGCTAAAGCTGAAAACCGCTCAGGTGCCGAAGACCTTCCAAGAGAGTTGACCAAATCTCAACAGAATTTCGATTCTGATGATGGAAAAAGCCCGTTGTATAAGCCAGTGGCTAAACTGGAAGCAGCTGCTCAAGTTTCAGGTAAGAAATTTGATTTTTCCAGAATAGAATATTATGCTAGTTTTTCATGCCGTTCAGTTTCAAGCATTTAAGTAGAGCACCGTTTTCAGTTGACTAATCGGAGGTGGATGTTACATGTTTGAATTTTCAATTCTTTTAAGGCGAGGCCATCTATACGAACGACATCCCACCAATCGCTGGTGAGCTTTACGGAGCATTCGTAATTTCAAAAGTGGCTAATGCCCGCCTTGGTTGCGTGGACGCTTCAGAAGCTTTGGTATTTCCGAATTCTAAATTTATCTCTGCTAATTGCCTTCGAGTTTTCGGTTTGGTTTTTTAAAAAGCTTAACGTTCCGAGTTTGGATTTTAGAACCTTCCAGGAGTTGTGACCTTCCTTCAAGCAAAAGACATTCCCGGAGAAAACAATTGCATGGGATATGCCGCCCGAGTTGAGCCTGAACCAGTAAGAAGTCCAAAACCAAGCCTGGTTTCAAAATTTTTGAGTTTGGCGCCACAATTCTATTCGTAAATGTTTGGTAGATTTTCGCCACTGACCGAATCAGCTTCGCTGGCCAAGCAATTGGTCTCATCGTAGCCGAATCCCCAACTATTGCCGCAGCAGCTGCAAAATTAGTAGCCGTTGATTACATGGATGTCCACAAACCAATCCTGACCATCGAAAGCGCCATCCAAAAAACCCGTGACGACGGCACTTATGACGATATTTTCGGTACTCCGATTCAAAGCTCTGAAGGGCCTGAACACGTGGACCATTGGATCGAGGGCGAGTTCAAAGTTAGTGGCCAAGCGCACATCCAGATGGAGACACACGTCACTCTGTGTAGACCTACTGAGCGCGGCTTCGACCTGTTTTGCGCTACGCAAGGGGTTGATGTTACTCAAGCGACAGTTTCTGCAGCACTGGGCGTGCCTGCGAACAAGTGAGCACCAAATTTAAATTTCCCGCTCTTTCAGCTACAATTTCAAAACTCCTTGCTATCCTCAGGATCAACATACAAGTTCGAAGGCTTGGAGGCGGCTACGGGTCAAAACTGACGCGCGCAGCGCACACCGCTGTTGCTTGCGCTTTAGCGTCTCAAAAAACTCGAAAACCTGTTCGAGTAGTTTTGGATTTCGAAACGAACATGAAGATGGTTGGGAAGCGGTTCCCAATTTACGCCAAGTATAAAGTAAAAAATCCAATTTTTGTAAAATTCAATCATGGCGCCAAACTTCTATGAATCTATATTTATGTTCAAAGGTTGGATTTGACGATCTTGGTAAAATTGGCGACCTTAGCGTCCAAGTCATCTGTGACACCGGAGCATTCCAAAATGAAAAAACTGATATTGTGACCTTGAGAAAAGTCCAAAGTTGCTACGAAGCTGTTGGATGGGAATTGATTCCGGGATCTGTTCGAACTAATACACCTCCAAATACATGGACCAGAGCTCCAGGTGCGGTGAGAGGTTGCTTTTTGTTAAATTTACGAATCGACAGATGGCGCTAATTTGATAAAACTTACAGGAAGTCCGAAAGGTGTCGCGATAATTGAGACTATAATGGACCGCATCGCCTACTCGCTTCAAAAGGACCCCATGGAAATACGCAAAGCCAACCTTATGAAAGAAGGCGACCAAATAATGATCCCAGCGCCACTGCGGAAATTCGGCGGACCCAACCTAGTACCTGACCTCTTTGACCAAATGGAGACGAGCGCGCAGGTCAAAAAGCGACAAGCTGAAATTCATGAGTTCAACAAGGTTAACCGGTGGAGAAAGCGCGGGATCGCTGTCTGCCCTATGAGATACCCACAAGATGTCAGGTTGAAGTACGGCGCTTATGTTGCGATTTACCATGTAGATGGCTCTGTGGTCGTTGGGCACGGGGGTATTGAGATGGGTCAGGGGTTGAATACCAAGGTAGGCCTTTAATTTAATTTGCTGAAGAGCCAAAACCGAGGGAATCTAACAGATTTATCCGCCAGGTGGCGCAAGTTGTCGCTTACGCCTTGGAAATCCCCTTGGACTTGATTGAAATCGTGCCTACGGACTCGCTCATCGGAGCAAACAGCAGTCTGACAGGAGGAGCAATGGGCAGTGAATTGACCGCTTACGTAAGTAAAAACAAGGTTTTTCCAATTTATAATTTTCTGGTTCACCAAAAAAAGTGTGTAAATTACTTCAGGCTGCTCTCAAAGCCGCTCAAGAACTTCGAACTCGCATTGATGCTGTCAAAACGGCCAAGAAACTTGACAGCGCCACCTGGCCAGAGCTTGTCGAAGCTTGCTACAAAGATAACGTTGATCTGAGGGCTACGTACTTGTAAGACACATATTAAATCTTGGATTTAAAGTTAAAAATTCACTTCAAAATCTTATTCCTAACAGTCGAACTCCAAAAGACGGCCTTCAAGCTTATGATATTTGGGGAATAAATTGCTCTGAAGTCGAGGTAGACTGCCTCACTGGAGAGTTCAAGGTTTGACTATTAGATTCAAAGAAATATTCAGTTTTCAAGGATGATATGAATGATTTTGAACTGGCTTAGATCACAAGATCAGATATAATTCAAGACGCTGGAAAGAGCCTCAGCCCTCAAGTTGATATTGGCCAAGTTGAAGGGGCTTACGTTATGGGCCTCGGGCTGTGGCTCAAAGAAAGCCTTCAATATGACGACGATACTGGCGAACTTCTGATGAAAAACACTTGGGTTATAGCTGTCATTTGAAAGCATATCCGAATTCTTATTAAAGATTCTAAATTTCCCAATGTTTGCAACGCAGGACTACAAAGTACCGTTCCCGAAATGCATCCCTGAAGACTTCCGCGTCTCACTTCTGAGCAACAGGCCTAACGCTTTCGGCGTTTTAAGCTCCAAAGGTACACATACATTCAAGCATTCTAAAAGGATAAATCAGGATTTTAATACTGAACAAATACGGCGTTCCGTTATAGCAACCGGTGAAGCTCCGATCTGCCTGTCAGTAACCAATTTACTGGCACTTAAAAACGCCATTATGTCTGCCAGAGCTGACGCTGGTAATACAAACTGGTTTCACATTGGTATGACTCCACAAATTTTAATCGCCGTTAATTTGACCTAAAAAATATTAATATTACAAGTTTGGTGTTACAGATACTCCGTTGACGCCTGAAGGAATCGTCAAGTTTTGTTTGACGGAAGCTAGTCAATTCTCATTGTAAACCTGTTAGAATATTTTTGCAAGTTCGATTCACGTCATTGAGCGTTAACGTTTTTAGCTTAATAAAGTGACTGATAAAACTGGTGAAACAATTGGTCTTAGTTGAGGGAAGCTTTTTTCAGCTTCGCAGCGACCCGGACCGTACATCTTCGATTGACCTTAAACCTCATGAGGGGGTCCATAGAGTCCCCTGAAGTTGCAATTGCTGCTCAGAAGATGTAAAAAAGAATCAAATGGCTCCTAGAACTGGGGCTACAGATTTCAGGGTACATGGCACATGTAAATTAACACAACTCCGAAACGGTTTGACCTACAGAAACACTTTGTACATCAAAATACAGGTTAAAACATGCAAAAGAAGCCCAACTCAGTCAAAGAGTTCCAAAACAATCAGTGGTCCTACAAAATCGGGCCAAATGACTTTGTGATGGCCCAGCGCCAAAACTACCGATCAAAATTTTATGAAAAGTTTTGTTAAGTGGCAAAGCACTTACACTTACCCCTGTGCCAAGTGGAATTTGGTCGGCACTCCCAGTTCAGGCGCAACGACAGTAAAGGCCTACGAATGGTACTTCAGCGACCTTCGAAGTGGTCCAGCGCACAAACTGCCGATCAAAATTTTGAAAATTTCTTACAGGGTGAAAAAGTGCCTAAACCTACCTGCGTACCAAGTGGCGATTGGCTGGCACTCCCAGTTCAGGCGCAGCGCCAGTAAGGGCCTACAAATGGTACATCATCGACCTTCGAAGTGGTCCAGCCCCAACATTGTCGATCGAACGCACGTTTGTGAAACTAGCTATGGAGTGAAAAAGCACTTAAAACTACCCCTTTAAGTGGTCCAGTGCCCAAACTGACGATCGAAATTTCATGAAACTTCCTATGGAGTGAAAAGGTGCCTAACACTACCCCTGTGTCAAGCGGCAATGGGCTTTCACTTCCAGTTTAGGCACGACGCTAGTAAAGGTTTGACTTGAATTTGGAGTTCAGCGATCATCGGAGCGAGCGCTGAGTCTGATCTGGGAATGCCAGCCCTTTTCCGTTTGACACAAGGATACTTCTTGGTAATCTGACACTCCACAGATGTGCTGTATTTTATTCCTTTGGTGAGAACTTATTTACTCGATGGCTCAGTTAGAATTCGTATGGCTTTTAGCAGGGAAGCAACGCATGTAAACAAACGGGATCTCCTCACACAACATTTGGTTTGCCGTCACTTGCTCACCAGAGCTACAGTTTGTTATATCGGGATGGGTTTAACAACTAAAAGCTTTTCTCATTGCTCAACTTCTGTCTCCTTTACTGTAAACGACATCCTTCGGTTACATTACCGTGCATATTACAGCTCTTTTAGAATGCATTTGAAACACTTTAAGATTTACAATTCCGCTGGGCATTCTGGTACATGTAAGATTAAACAATGGATGATGATTGGCTATTCAATTAATCAAAATTGAAATTAGTTTATTACAAATTGGCACTTACAGCGCGATTTCTTTGCTTGAACGGAGCAAATTTTTGAAACTAAATGAACATGCAATTGAAGTAAAAAAAACCAATTTTAATGTAAAGAAGTAAATTAACTGACTATTGAAGAGAACTAATTACAATTCTATAACGCTTGACTAACTAAAGATAATTTGAGACCTACAGTTGATCTGATTGAAGAGCATCGTGAAACATTTAGACACGGTAAGCGCGCCAATAAACGTGAATGACAAGAGCTGACAGGACAATAATTATAACCGAATGGCCGTGTAGGAGCCAGGAAATCGGATTGAACCATGACCAAGCACCTTCGAAGTCATTCAAGTTGAAATTTGAGGGCAGAGTAACATTGAATACTTTCAACGCTTTGGGCCAATTCATGTTCACAGAATCGAGCGTGTCGTCCGAGTGGTCTACTGCAGTGGAGTCGCCATCGAAGTTACTCCAGGGCTCTGGGATTACGTGAAATACGGACGGAACACTAGCATCTTCATTAAAAACGAGAGGCTCATCAATGACAATTTTGCTATCAACGTTGTACGAACAGCCTCGCTTCCTATCGACCAAGACAGCTCCAACCTTTTCAGTTTTGAAAGTCATAACCTTGCCATCACATTCTTCCAAAATAAGCTCGGCATTTGTAATGGCAACCGTTGTTGCGTTTATACTGTGTAAATACAATTCGGATGACTGTTAACAGTCAAAAGAGCACAAGTTTGACAGTTTGCTTACTGATTCACCTTCAAAGATGCCCGACAAACACCTCTTTTAGCTCCGGAAACTTCGAATTCTGGTATCCTACAAAGGCCATCAGAGATTCTCACAATCGTTTTACTCTCCTGAATCTAAAATTATCATTTTACCCATTTGGACGGTAGCTTTTGAGATGTGCAGGCACGTATGCTGTCATCGAACCAGGAAAACCGGATGTACTTCAACATGTCAGAGAGAATGTCCATGCTATTTACCCAGTTAACGTTGGTGACGTTGAAGAGACGTTCCATGTTGCCCTCGAAATCTTCGTCCGTTTCAATGATGTGGTTTGTAACGTTCTCAGCTCCTTCTCGACAACTGCTGTATCGCTTCCCGGTCATCATTTACAGCTACTAGCTTCACAGTTAACTGTGAAAACGAATAATTGTCAGATGCACGGGTGGCAGTAAATATTTCAGGGCAGAAAATTTTGTACTGACTTACCGTTTCCCGATATTCAACATCATCCGAATACATATCCCAGATCCAGCGACCCTCCAGTCCAGCTCCAGCTCCAATCGACTGCACCGCTGACAGGGTCCACGGCTCGCTTGACCTTTTCAAGGGTACCAGAGAAGAAATACTCGTAGTCGGTAGGAAGAATCTACTTTCCCTTGAAAGAGAGATCGGCATGTAACACAATTTTCCGTTTTCCATCGTATGGCGAAACCGACTTGACCTGAAAGAAACCCATCAATTGTGAGGATCAGAATGGCTAACATATGATCAAACGTAATTTTGAAGCTCACCTATTGAACAAAAATTGGCACATAGTTGAATTTGGCCGAGGACGTTTTTGATGCCAAAAGTCGCTTACTGTTTTCTTCACTGAAAGCTTGTCTGTCTGAATACCTGATGTCTACACTGCATAAGTTGAACTGTGAATCAGTTTCGGCATACGCAACCAACGAAACTGATGCCAACAAAGCTGGAATCAACGAAGCCATGAATGCTTACAATATTAATAAGACTGGATTGATGTTCAAATCATTCGAGACCGAGATGCTAGCCGATTCCATCAATGGACCATCACCGGGGATCTATCAAATTCTCGTCAATTTCCATCCAGATTTCTGCCAGTTGTTTACGAGGCCATAGCTGACGTTTTGCAGAAGACCTTGGATGCACCAGGTCCGGCTACTGGAAGAAAACGACCTTTAGCAGCAATGTTTGACAAAGGCACCTTAAACCACATAACGTACCACTTCATCGCGTGTCTTTTTGCTATTGATGGTAGTTTGAAGTACTACCTTTTGGCCGCGATAGAAGTTGATGATGGAACGGGACCGGGCTTAGCAAAGCATGTTGCAGATGCTGTTGTAGATTTCGTCGGCGCTGATGCTGCAGAACGGTAATGAAATGTCTACAAATTGCTCGAGTCATAGTCTGAATCTCTCACTGAAATTTTCAAAAATACTTCAGATTAGTGGCATGCAGTTCGGATGGCCAATACTTCATTCTTGGTGTTCAGTCAAAACTGATGGATCTGATTGGAAAGCCTGAAAACGGAGTTTTCACCTTCACATGGGATATTGCTCACCGTATAGGTGAGCAAGTATAAATTATAAGACATGTCACATGTGTTCCATTAGAGACGGACATTTGATGTACTTTCAGAGCTAGCTGCGGCTGAATCTCGCGGCCAAACAAACAACATCATAACAGTCGCTTGGAGTAGCAACCTTCTGGCACTTCTTGGGTCGATTGCTCAAAAGTATAAATGGGGAAAGAACTGGAAGGATTTACGTAATGTCTTCAAGGAGCTCCAAGCTGCCGTTTCAAATGATGACTATTCACTTGAACTTTCCACTAGAGCCCCATTAACATTCAAGAAATGTTTGATGCACTTGGAAGCTAAGAAAGACGCTGACCTCATCCAATCGAACAGTGCAAGTGCCCCAGTCGTATTGCGGTTGACGTATCTTCGGGATTTCTATAGAATGGTGGGAGATCTCTCCAGACACGTACAGCAACTGCACCACTTCGAAGGTCGCTGACGGACCATTTGTAGGCCTTTACTGGCGCTGCGACTGAACTGGAAGTGCTGGCCGATCGCCAAAGTGTTTCAAAATTTTGGTCGGCATTGTGTGGCCTGGACCACTACAAAGGTCGCTGAAGTACCATTTGTAGGCCTTCAAGTACGTAACCAACAATAAAAACGGCTCGTCATTATCTATAATTGGCGGATGAAGCCAAATGCAAATAGGCTTAATTAGAAAAAGCATTCTAATGCAAACCAAATGTTTTCTTTCATTTTGACTATCATATTATGTTATGACGATTGTCACATTGTCTGTACGTTTTAACGCTGGGAATTTTCTCGGCCAGCAATAATAAACAGCCACGTTTATGCATTCAAGTTTTCAACTCGCATTGTATCAGGTTTTGTTCATGTTATTTGCAGGAGTCAGTCGTAATGTACATGCAATTGAATGCACATTAAGTTGGCAATCGAATGTACTAATACGACTTGAGACAAGCTCAAATTGCTCGCGCTTCTTGTGGGGCGCACCATTTGGACAGGTGGGTGGTGGAGTTGGCACACGTGCGCGCTAGGTTTTTTACGTGGGAAGTAGGAGGTGGACTCGGGACCTCTTTGGACTGCTACCGGAAATGGTAACAGATATTGCTACAAGCGTCTGTGCATCTGCATCAAGTTTTTTCGTCAACGCGGGCATCAAATAATCCGAGCTGATGTTCCTACACACTCGCAGCGTTGAATTCCCAGGGAGGTTCAAGCAGAAGCTATTCGCAGGGATACTGGTCCTAACTCCAAGTAGGAAGATTCGGGATCACATAAGTTCTACGCGAATTATTCCTAACGACGATGCTTACATAGTACAATTGGCGGCCCTAGAAGGAGCTGTAATTGTGTCAAATGACCAATTCGAAGAATTCTACCGAAACAATCATCATTGGCGAAATGCCATACGGTATCAAATCTTGAAATATACGTGAATCGGAGCGAGTGAACCAATGTTGATGTTTCCGACTGATCCTATGGGCAGACGTGATGGTGAACCTAGTCTCGCAGAATTCCTGAAATTCCCGACCGAAGTAGTCAGTTCAATGCTCCAAATGAAGGCAAAAATTAAAATATACTGTCAACTGTTATTGCAATCAAAGCGAAATAAAATGTTTTAACGCATCTACAATTTCGTATTACAACTAGGGCGCATTATTTCGTGATTTGCTCTTCGCCAAATGAGTTAGTTCATCGTCATACTTTGCATTTCGGCTTCGGATTTTTTCAGAATGCATATCGATGTTATTCAAATGCCTCATGGCATTCTCGCAATGTGATTAATTGACTCTTCATGAGTCATTGGGGACGTTCCCGCATCAGGATCATTTGGAAGGCCATCCAAGTCTATTGCTCCAACAGAACCCAGTCGCGAAGGAGAACAGCCGAGAGATCTGAGGATTGGGCGGCGACCAGTTTCAGGACGTTTGAAGTACACAATCGAAATTTTAGTCTTGTTATTACTTTTGGGAAGCTTCTTTCAGCTTCGCAGCCACCCGGACCGAACATCTTCGATTGACCTGAAACCTCATGAGGGGGTCCATAGAGTTCCCCGAGTTGAAATTGCTGCTCAGAAGATTTAAAAAAGAATCAAGAGGTACCTAGAACTGGGCCTACAGATTTCAGGGTACATTTCGAAGGTTGCTGAACTCCCAATAATGGACATCTTCTGCCGCTGCGTCTGAAGTGGGAGTGCCGGCCAATTGCCACTTGACATAAGGGTAGTTTTAGGTACACTTCCATCCCATACGATGTTTCATAAAATTGGAACGGCAGTTTAGGCGCAGGACCATTTCGATGTTGTTGGGCTCGGTTCTGTAGAACCAATGGTCGCTTTGGAACTCTGCGGCTATGTTGGTATTTTTAGGCATGTCGTTACCTGCATTTTGATGTGCTTTGTATTTCTGTAGTTCAAACCGTTTCGGAGTTGTGTTAACTCACAGATGCAATGGACCATGAAATCAGTTCTAGGTCCCTCTTGATTCTTTTTTAAATCTTCTGAGCAAAAGCTTTCAACTTCAAGAGACTCCTTGGACCTCTCGAAGATTTACGGTCCGGGTCGCTACGAAACTAAAAAAAGCTTCCCTTTGAATAGACAATACATTCGGTAACACGGTAGAAATTTATGGCGTAGGGCTTTTACCACCAACTAAAGGAAAAAGTATGTCAAACTGTGCTTATAAATGGTTTATTCCTGTGAACTATCATAAAATAGGATGCTGGACGTGGACCGCAGTTTGCGGAAATTCGTAAAAATTTTCTCCCAGTTAGAGCTTCATGGTATTAACCAAATCCAGTGTGGTGTATTCGACCACTGACAACGTAAACACGTAAACGAAAAGTTTGCCGTAGTAGCTGCCAAACTGTCCAAAGTTGGGTTTGACAAGCTGGGTCAAAATTAACTCTTCTTCTGTTGTTTGAAGCGAAGTCCTTGTGAAATGGCTGAGCAAAGCAGCCAACTCGCAGGCATTGAGAACGTATGTGACATCTGAACTTTTGATAAGTAAAATGCATGGATAATGAACAACTGAAACTTTTGTTAACTTGCAGTCTAAAATAGGCGTGTTGGCAAAAAACGCTGAATTCCATGACCGTATAACATTGAAATAAGTCAATGTAACTACTACGGATTTTCAACATCGCAACCTGAGTTGCCGTGAACGTACTCTCGCAGACGTAATTAACGTATGCTCCTTATCGAGCGTATCCGAAAAAAAGGCTGTTTTCTCGTAGCTGAATTTGTCATGGAGCGCTATGGGTGGGGCCGATGATGATGATGATGCTGTTCTCGCTGAGCATAGTCTTTGCTCTGAGCGTAATTGGACTAAACCTTGGATGGAGATAATCTGTTGTGACAGCTGCGTTGTAAATGGAGAATAAAGGACTTGCATTTACAGTTTTGTTGTGGCAGATACCGGCATTGGTTAAGGATCTGATCACAAACACTGTATTCAAGCATTGAGACCGGATTTTTTTCAATTACCTCAAATATCTCTGTGGCTACTAGATTTATCAGTTTCTAACAACGACTTGTGTCAATATGGCTACGGTGCAAGCTGATTCAGCTGTGGTTGGTGGCACAGGTGAGATGAGTTAGTAGTGTTAAGCTGAATTTCGTTTGAACTTAGTTATTTACTGCCTTTGGTTTTGTTCAGAAATCGATTTTGAATTTATAGTAGCAACGAATGATTAATTGCATTGTCATTTGCTTCAGCAACCCGGTTCAACATTTTCCTTTCTTTTTTAACAGAAATTGCCAATTCCCCAGATGATACTCTTCCGTCCCAAACAGGATCGTCCGATGCAGTTGTGTTTACCAATGATGACTCTAATGCAGGTAATTTGTTCGTTTTCCGGCTTTATAACATCTTAGGGGGAGCTTTTATAGACGTTATGAGTTCTGATATCGTGTTTGTTTCGTTTTGTAGAACGCAGCGAAAAGCCCAAGCGATCTTCTGACGGGAAGACCCAAGTGCCACAAAAGAAACTGAAGACCACCGATGCCTTCTACGATTCGAAGATTGAAGCTGTTAATAACGAGAGCTGTAAAGCTGACGAGGCTTTGGAGGAAGCTAGGAAACACATTAGAGCACCTAAATTCAAAAAGGAAGAATTTTTAGAGTCCATGCAAACATCTTTTGATCATCAACTAGGTATGCTTCAAAACTTTTTGGACTGTATGAAAGGACCTGAAACTTGAAATTGTTGTACAAAAAAAATCATCTCTACGCTTCGAGACATTATGACATTCGAATGGCTTGGGTTGTTTTTCTGCACCTTTGAAGGTGTGTTTTGATTGACTTATGTGCTACTGTTATTCCGTTGGTGCCGAGTCTTTTAGTCTATTTGCTACGATTTATAAGTTCTTTGGACGACTGGTATATCTTGATAATAATATTTCCAATAAAAATTCTTTCTTCTCTACTATAATCAAAGCATTTATTCCTCTTTTCCTAATTAGGTCTAATTCCATGAAAAAGCATCGTAGTATAGAAACCGTCGAAGGTGCTCATATAATATTAATTGGTCATAACATTACTAGTTGATGCTTTTCAGTCAGACATTTAACAAAAACATCATATAGTCAACCTACTAATTAGAAGCTACTACGCTTCATAAGTACTGTTGCTTTCCACACTTGAACATAGTAAACTCTAAATTTAGCTATACTAGGACTTGCATAAAACATCTCCTGAATTAGTACTTGCATAAAAATCTCCCAAATAATTTCATCATGCTTGAATTACAATGATGTCAGTAACAGCCTCACAATTCGTCACCATTCCCTTTGACAGCTCTGCACGCATCTAAGTGGCGCTACTAAACTGTAGGCTTCTCCTCGGATTCAGCACCTTTCATTTGCTGGAGAAGAATCAAATTTCTTACTATCATACGTGTGTTTTTTTGTTTGCTATGCATAGTTGTTCTCGTTCTCAGGATTACCTTTGGTATCTTTTGGCAAGTCACGTAATGACCCACCAGATCACACCACAAATGATAACGGGTTCCACAGTATCTGCAGCAATGCGGCAAATCATCAGTTGACGCGGCGGCCATGAGTCTTTTCGACCTTCGTGGTTTCGTTGGCACATATGCCTCATCTTCGTGGTTCCCTCCTTGTCTTATTGCCTTGCTTCGTCGTCGACCAATGCGCGGACCTTGCACGGTTTTCATTGCTTGGCTTTGGGGTGTTGTCTTGGGACAGGCCATCTCTACGACAGCTAAGCTGCGTCCAGTATCATCCGAAAAACTTGCATCCTCTGCCGTGACGAACCCTACCAATCAAGGAAAATAAACCAATTACTTTTGGTCCTCAACATGTCTTTCAACCAAAAAAGCTGATCAACTGACCTTCAATTTCCGAGTCGTCGGAATCTTCCTCTTGTTCCTTTGCTCTCAAAAGTCCTTTAAGCTTCTCGTTCGCAAACTTCAGTTGCATAATTTGCACCGTGTGCAAATTCTTCAGACCTGGAAGGGCATACAACAGCAAGTTAATTGATGTTCTTAATCACTTTGTCTGCATGGTCAAGAACATTCGCTGCTTACCATCCACGGCGTTCGCTGAACTTGATGGAATTTGCTCGTTCTCTTTGTCGTCTTCTGCCACATGCTGGTGAAACATTTTGCGGAGAAGGTCATTGTTTTCCTTTAAAGCAGCCAGTTGAATCTTTTCAAACGTCAGCCCTTCTGTCATCATTTTGGTATCTAAGAAACATGATTCGCCAAATTCATAAATTGCTCACGACCTTCACCAGAATTTATCTTTTACTCCAATTACGAAAGCAGAAATTCTTACCTCTGTTTATGCGGTTGTTGTCCATTCTCGTGGAATTTTGCTGTAATGTAACCTGCTCTTCGAAAATTACTCTCGTTAAACAAGTTCAAAATTAACACAAACCCAAGCTCACTTCCACCAAACTGTACTCCGCGCACCGTCTTCTTCAGCCTAACTTCCGCACCCTACTACGCTTTAAACCACAAGTTTTGCACCTTGCAATGGGCCCGTGTTCCCACTTGGAGCTGACGTGTCATATCTGTGGCGTGTTGTAACACACAATGGAATGCTCATCATGGTCAATAGATGCCGTTGATTGCGTACAATGTAACAGTCAGCTGACACAAGCACATCTCATTAGCGGGAAAAATTAAACTCCAAAAATGCTATTTCTTTTTACCCGTTAAATTGTCAAATGTTTGCTGACGACCATTTCGTGTTTCAAAATCGTGATGTCTTCCTTTGCCAAGCGAAAGAAATCTTTTCCAGGACCAGCAGGTAACCTACCAGATTCAAAGGACCATGATGAATGTACGATTTCGTCACAACCAAAAATGAAGCTTTTCTCCCTCGCGTCAGACGAGATGGGCTTTTCTTTCGACTACAGACCATGGTTAAAACTTCAAGCTATTCTGGGTATATGGTTTTACAAACTCTGACTTCACAAATGAAATTTCCAAGTGCTGCAGTAGTGTCACAATTTTTCTGCTCCGACAGACCAGCACGTCCAAGGTGCCGAATTCATGACTTTGGCTTCAGCAATTGAAAACATGTCACAAATGCCTAAGGGATCTACCATTCCCTTTTTGACTGCTGTTGTTACCACACCCGTCCGCTCCCCGTCGAAAAGAATGTCAACGGAAAAACCACAATGCATAAATTTGAGAGACGAGACAGGTTCGTTATGCCCCTTTTGAATTATGAAATGGAACCACAGAAATTTCAACTTGTATTTTCTACCCGTCCGAAGGATCCATTGAAGCTGCACTTGACCCTGACATGGTGACTGACATGTGGGATATTTTTCAACCTGGTTCAGCCGTAGCTCTGTCAAACGTACAATCCATCTTGTTCATTACTCATTGCCATCAAATTATATGCTATATCTCACTCATTCTTCTTTCTAGACCGGCTTTATACTACCTAAAGGAAAACCACTTCTCATGGTGTTTCGCAAGAACATTCTCTGCGGCACGTCTCTAATGCCTTCAAGCTCCACTTCTTCGAATCCTAAAACAGCAGGTGAACGGATGACTCGTTGTTCTATTATACAGACATGTTTGGAAACCCAAACCTTGTTCTACAAGTCTCCCGAAATGAGCATGTCAACTGCCAAGCGTGTTTTACACTCCATGGAAGGCCAAAACGAAACAACTAAATAAGCAATTCCATCGACTATGTTGCATTGAAACCATTGCATTTATCCTATTGCTTCTACTTCTTTCTATTAATTATTCCATCAGTTCAATGTACACTGAGCCAATTTATTCAACTCCATATCGATAACAAAACTTGCTACACCGATAACCTACGTGCAAGCCTCCCACTGCTGTAGTGCAACTGACTAAACTTGTCAACAACTATACTCACTATCTCAAACAACAAATACAATTCTAAAACATCAGTCAACGTCGCCATAATTGCGACTCGGTTCAGAATTCAGAACTTATTTACCAATGTCCTGAAATATTATAATCCTAACACTACACGGTGTAAACTTACATTGATGTACATGCTTATTCTATTCGTACTCTGATTAGAAACAATACACAATTCCCAACCATTCAACATAACTACACCGTCAAAGGTCCAATCCTTATTCTAGTCATACAACACATGTTCCACAGGAACACATGACGTCTCGCTGAAGAATCAACCCACCAGCAGCTTTCGAACAAAGTAGTCTCCTTCAAACAACAAAGTCGGGATCTTTTCTCGCGTCATCGTCATGGGTGCTTTCATCATCCTTTATAAGATGCCGGGAAGCCATAGCCGAAGATTTCAAAACATGAATCATAGTGACAATTCAATTAATAATATGAAGCACCACGGATTGCAATGATGTTTAACAAAAGGAGCTCCTAACAAGAATCGTTTGCAGTTCTTCTCTAGTTTACAGGAATGAAGGAAATTGAAAAAAGGCGGGCAAGTACAAAAGAATCATAGAGTTGTATTAACCATCGAGTAGGCGTTGTGTACATTGGTGAGCTTCCATAGCACAGGCAACACAAATTTCAGAGGCAACAATGGTCAGAAGTGAATACAAGTAAGAAAGTAGTTTAAAAAACAGATTACATCAGATACCAATAACGGGTCTGACAGTTAAACAAATTCATAGCCGTTAAAAGTGAGCATTAACAATTAGGTAGTAGAATAAAAAGCAGATTTGATGACGATATTAGTACGGAAGGATCATCCATGTTCAGTCTGTCATGTTAGGGTCAGTATCAGGGATTGAGACATCGTCATCTTCAGTTGCCGCTGGTTTGAAAATTGGTCTGGATTTCGGAACAGTTTGGGATGAACGGGATTGTGGTTTACGTAGGTCGAAATCTTCCAAAGAACTGGAAAGTTCATTCGATGTTGTTGCAATTGCCTTCGGAGGGTCCCCTTTGTTTTGACCTGGGAATATACGTTAAATGCATGAAAATGAGAGTAAAAGGAAGTAACACAACCATGCAAGGGGGTAAAATCTTACGTTTTCTTTGGGGTTTCTTTGGGTTTGCTAACGCCCTCTTAGTTCCACGTGCGAACGCAATGTGTTTCTGTGTTGGATCAGTGATGCGCTTAACTGCTTTTTTACCTGAAAACAATGAAATTTTGGTTAACATACTAGACTGGCGTCTGTTGCAAGGATAGTGGTGTTTGAACTTACCAGTTAAACGACTAACATTGCTGCTACTGCCTGCTTTTGGTG
This sequence comes from Sphaeridia pumilis, assembly GCA_034698345.1. Lineage (NCBI taxonomy): Eukaryota > Metazoa > Arthropoda > Collembola > Symphypleona > Sminthurididae > Sphaeridia > Sphaeridia pumilis. The sequence continues at coordinate 15,914 of JAQGBJ010001866.1, forward strand.
ACAAGTCCAGTGGAATTTCATCTTCGTGGACGTCTGTTTGTTCCATGCCGCTGTCTGCATTGCGAGTATGGGTACCTAAAGCAACATGTTGATGAATGAATTTAGGACAAGTGTGGAATCAATATATTTTGCATGCGAAACGGACGTAGGATGGCCTGTACCACAGAATACGCACGAAGAAGCTGAAAAAGTTGTAGAGTTGTTGGCACTGTACCCAGACAGCACCGTGTATTATCCACTTTCGCAAACGAAAGTTCGTCGTTTGGGTGACAATTCCACTTATATTGGATTTGTGCATCATGTCACCATGGCCAGAGAAAACCAAAGAAATCGGGACCAAAACAAGAAGCCGTACGGAAACTTGCATATTAAGATACTGTGTCATTGGTGCGCAGTGAAAAAAGAGCACCGCAAATTTAAGATGATTGCTAGATTTCGCTCTCTTGGAACGTATGATCATCATCAAACTACTGTAAGTCGGCTTTCTCCCTTGGGATCAATAACTTGAACAAGGCCACGTAATATGCATAAAGTTTATATAAGTATATTTTCCTTGCAGCAACATTCCGATTTTTCTGGGTACAATAGAAGACTGTATGAAAGAGAATCGAACGGAAGTCGGGCGTACACGTCTATGGCGGTGGATCAAGAAGCAGTTGAGAAAGCTCTAACGGAAGCTATTGTATCTGCAAATTTGGCCCACATGGTAGTGGACAACCCGAAAGTTCGTGAGTTGTTCAAACTGTTGAACCCTAATTTCCACCTTCCAAGGCGAACAAAGGTGTCGGAAATGGTGAAGAAACTAGCAGAAAAAGTGGTAAGTGACGAGTGAATTTAACAAATTGTGGAGTATCTGTAATGATTGATTACATGAAATGTTGCTGTTTTGTTGCAGTGGAGAGAACGCAGGAAAGAATTCTTATCAAATGTACAAGTTCTTGGAGGTACACTACAAATCGACGGTTGGTCAGACCGACATCAATTTGCTGTGATTGGAATTATATTTACTTACTGTGATCAAAAAATGCGTTTCCGAAGAGTGATGCTAGCGTGCAAGCATCACAGACTCAGAAGCACTGGCTTAAATATAGCGGCCTTTGTTAGAAAAGAAATTCAAAACAACGGTCTGCAAGATAAGGTACAGTTTTGATTTAGTGGAACCCATGATAATACAAGTCTGTTTACTTTAACCTTTTGTGAACTAATCAATCATGCCGTTTCTGTTGATGTAGGTCAACTTCACGATAACAGATGGTGGAGCGAATATGTTGTGTGCTATGAAAATGATAGAAGATGACCTTTTCAATAACCACAACAACTCAACCGACAACTACGAGCTCAACGTTGGTGAAGATTCCGATGATTGGGAGACAGTGGATGGTCTTTCGGAAGACGACGAGAGCGAAGTTGAACAGGGAAACTCCGGCCCGGACTCAGAAACTTTTCATGATAATGAGGAAAGTGGTACGTACATTGGCGTCAACTCGAAGTTTCCTGAAGACCAGTCTTGGGGGTTGTCCTCAGTGAGAAGCCTTAACGTGTGCAACGTTCACAAAGCGCAACTAATCATCAAAGACCTTGCCAGTACGAAATTCGGGTGTGAATCTTTCCGCGAAGAATTTCTGTACATGAAGAAGATAGTAGCATTTATTAGGGATCATCACATGACGTTGATCATACTAAAAGAGCTAACAGGACAAACCCTGAAGGCTTATTGCAAGACGCGCTGGAATGCTCTTTGTCTTGTGCTGGAAAGAATAACTCAGGTGAGCTTTTCAATTAAATTGTCTTTGAAATACAACTCATGTTGCCGACTTGTAAAGAATGTAACGGTTTAATTCCAGCCAAAAATATTCGCTGCTGTAACAGCAATTTTGAAAACAGCGAATATACTCGTGGATGCGAAAAAAGTTTCTATTCCTGAAACTCCAACGCTTGGAAGCTACCTCAAGTGGCAATTTTTCAACTATCTGTTGTCCCCCATCTTGGAACTCAGCAATCAGTTACAAGAAGATGGCATTACTGCACATTTGGTCATCCCAACAGTTGTAAAAGCATATTTGAGTAAGATACTTTTCATAAACGAATAATATGAAAACTTAGTCACCTTCAAAGGTTAATTTATTTGCTTTTCCCACTTAATACAGCAATCCACGAGACCCCAGTGCCTGAACCTTCTTGGAAAGAAACTAAAGATAAGATGCTTGCTTTATTTCTCAAAAGATTTGAATCGGTTTGTGAAAACGAAGTTTGGCTTGTTGCTTCGCTAATGACGTATTCATCTTATACTCGAAACACGTATAAGTGGTACCGTTTAATGGGTAAGTTTCATTGTGAAACAACATGCAATTTGGGAGTACGTGTCCTGTAGCAAAAATTTTAATTTTGTTTTTCAGTTGTACCTGTTCTCGGAGATGATCCATTTCATCTACCAAACGAAGATGATGCTATCAAAATTGCGGAGAAACTAATCCCACGTGAAGCGCGTCTAGTGAAGAAAACGTATGACCTTGGAAGGTCCAAACCAAGAAAAAGACGCGCAATGGAAGCGTTAAATACTACATTAAGCGACGCAGAACACGAGCAAGACAAAGAGCAACAGTTAAATACGAAAGAAACCTTGGAAGGTCCCGAGATTAACGTGTTTGAATTGTATTTGATAACACGTAAAAAGCTGTATGCGAGGAAATTCCAAGACAGCCCTCCGGAGGCGGCGTGGATACATTTTGTAAACGAATTTCCTTTAGGCAGGCAACTATTTAACTTTATGAGAGCTGTTTACTCCCTTCCGGCATCAACAGCTAGCGTTGAAAGATTGTTCAGTCAAGTGGGAAACATTTTTACAGCCCGGCGAAACAGGCTCAACATGAGAAACGTTGAAAGGTTGGTGCTATTGAAGTGTGCAATAGATGATGAAGAAGAGAATTTTAAAAGAATCAGCGGCGGCGAAAAACTTAGACAAGTTTACGAAAGAAATACTAATGAAAAGGGAATGTTAGAAGTAAAGCATTACACGTTTGATGATTCAGTAACGAGTGAGAAAATTGAAGATTTTGTGAGGTGTATTGCTAAAAAAATGAAATGATAGGACAAACAGGGTGTCAAATTCTTTTCCAAGGTTCTATTATCATCAAGTAATTGTTAATTGTGATGAATGTTAATGTCGGCCAGTGCATTGGTCAAACACTACTGAAGTAATAAAGAAGCAAATCATGTCAAATAATACCATGGACGCCGTCAGTCGTATTGCTGCTGTTCCAACTTGTAGTCAAAATTGAACACAGACGTATGTGCTCTGAGCAAAAGTATGGACTGAGCGGAATCGATTTTCAGGGGCAGGGGAGTAAGATGCGGCTGCTACGAGCAAAATTTTTTGCGGAGCGCAAATTCATCTTTTTCCATCAATTTATGCTCGTGAGATTACGTGAGCGGTAACTCTGGGTTGATCTGGTGGAAACAGATCTACGACGAGGTGACAAGCGGGTTGCAGTTTTAGGAACTCTGATTGTAGTTACTGTGGGTATTGCAACTTCTTGAACTTTTTTTGCTTTGAGATGTACTGTGTCCAAACTTGAGCACAGTTCTGATTCTGATGGCTCTGGCTTTATATTTCTGTCCATTGTTTCTTCATCGTCATTAGGGTTTTGTCCAGCAGAAAAAGACACTAACGGGTCACGATCTAGGTCTCCAACGGACATTGCTGCTAATGAAGGCGAGGCATCAGGCATTCGTTTCATCCTTCTTCTAGGCTGGGCAGGTACATGATGGTCCACTGCAGTGTGACATTGCAGGCCTTCGGCACAAGCGAATGTCTTGGTACATTTTTCGCATCCTAATCGAGTTCTAGAACGTGAATGACTTGTGGAGTGCTTCAGTAGTGCTTCATTTGTTGCAAACACTTCGGAACAGGCATCACAACCGAATTCAAATTTTGGTTGCGGAGCTTCAACTGTAGATTCAGACAAATGAACTTTCCGGATATGTTCAATATACCGCTTGTAATTCAGTCTCTTGTGACAAGTCTCACAATTTGCTTTGAAATGTTTCATGCCTTTCTGAAC
>JAQGBJ010001867.1:0-19973 GCA_034698345.1 Sphaeridia pumilis
CTCAGGTTCTGAATGTTTGATCAGAGATGTTGTTCTGAATACGAGGAGGTCCGAAGCTGAATGATCACAAAGATCTCGCTACATAATACACACAATCCTTTTACAGATTCTCTCACAACTTTTAACTACTGCAGTATGAAAGCTTCAGAACTTCATCTTTCGCTCTTGCTCTGAGAGCTCACCTCACCCCGTTCACAATGCACTAAAGATCTCTTGAGTATATCCTGTTAACACTGATTCACATTCACACTAACCAGCACTATCAACATTATGTTTAATCATGCTTTTTCAGTATAGAAAAGTATCTCAGAGCCATTTTGCTGCCCATCAAAATTAAACACACTGTGATCATTCCATAAAATCGTTAGAATTTTCTAAACACTATAGAAAACAATAACAATCCCAACAGGCAGGAACACGAACATTTGTAACTAGCGCCATGAGTTTCTGGAAACTCGATGGCTCCTGGCCGCCTCCTCTCAATACTTTTCTGCCTGCGCGATAACTGGAGAGTCATAGAGCACTCTCTTTGTTTACGTTTTGTCCAGCTCTGTTCAAACATGAATATTTTCCATTTGTTGACGAAAATTGCTAATCAGCCAGATAATTTAATCAAACCGGGCTGTCACGAACTGAATTTTCAGTCATCATAAATTCCACTTACGTTCCCTTGTCTTTGCCAATTAATTATATCAAGACATTAATTCTATCCGCGTAGCCTCAGTCTGCAAAGTTGAAGAAAGCCAACGCATTGATCGACATTCAAGTTTCATTGATACGCAACACGTAAACTTGTCATCATCGATGATTGTCGTTGATCCTCATCGTCATCGCCGCCGCCGCAACCCATCTTCATCGACAATGTCAACAACAAGTACTTACAATCTCGCAAAATGGCAATATTACCAAACAAGTCATGATTGGATTATAATGTTTTTGGTTGAAATATGTATAAGGAAAGCCAAGTGTTTTAATCTGCTGCCAAGACGGTTGGTTGCAAAAAGGTCTTTCCTTTTGCGGCTGCCTGACCTGTTAACGCACATTTGTTGCCTTATCAAACTATAATTTTCCTTGTTAAAAGTGTTACGCAAAAAACGCATGTTTGGACCACCAAAGACACAAGCCGGAAAGATTTCAAAACTGCATGCTTCCTTTCCTAACCGATCACGTTCCCCTGATAACGTCAGAATCAGCAAAAACAACCTTGCAAGATATTTTTGGACTCGGAGTTACTCCCGAACTAGGCTCTTTTTACACTGTTTTTAGAGATCCAGCCAAATATCCGTACCTTCTTCAACTCAACTGGCTCTGTCTGACCGAGCTCTTGATGTAGTTCTAAAAGTAGAATTATATTAGGCCACAGGGACATGTAAGATTTCCCTGTACATTGCACTCACCCCGTGAAAGCACGTGACCATTTTCGCAAATTCACCCTTTTTCGACGATACTTGCCAAATGTTTGCCCAACTTTTGGCATTTGGCGCTCTCAAGCTCCTCTGCTCAACTTGTAATCAGAATCGGCACATGGCTCTTTCGGAATCGTTTAAAAGCTCTATGAATTCGCTTTGGAGATCCATTTTCAAAGCATTGCTTTCACCATTCAGTCCTGTGCCCTGCAATGAAACTTGCTAAACTTCTTCTTTTGGCTTCACTCTTGAAAATCCTTGCCAATTTCCCCAGCTGTTGTCCTCAGTGCATAAATTTGGCAGATTCCCATCATTCTAAATTTGCCTAAATTCGGGGACCTCTCTCTCTCATACTCTCATATTGTCAGCCACAATTCATTTCTTGCGTTTCCACTTCCTGAATCATCTGAGAAGCTCAGAGAAAACCTTATAAATATCTCCAACAGCTCCCAATCCCAGAGTCTAACTACAGAACTTATGAGAACAATAAGAATCCACTGGGACTCCAAAAAGACAAGACTATACAATTAAGCTGACGATATGATAGTCGCCTTTAGTCATCATTTCTCGCTTTCCCACAAACAAGTTGAAATCTGCAGGCGTCCACTTGATGCAAACTGGTTTTTCCTCGAAATTGATATTCTATAGTCGCTGGTTTGTGGTTACGCGAAGAGCTTCACAGATTCTCTCATTGTAAAACACTCATTTAATCGTCGTCCACTTTTAACTCCGCCTATTCCCGTGGGCAGGGAGTTACTTGTTATTGTTGCGATTTGAGACGAGACAACAATTTTTAATAAAAAACCTGACTCATTCATCTCATCAAATTCAACGTTCCAGAAGCTTGACTATGCCCCAAGCTTGTTTGAAGTTGAAAACGCCTGTTTGTTTCGCACACAATCATCTTCTTCAGATCTCTCTCAGATCTTCTCAAAGACCGGCTTCCCGATGTATTTAAAGCATTTACTCATTCAAGCTTAGCATTCTGAAGATACTGAGCATCTTCTTCTTCTTCCTCTCCACCAGGTGATCTCCTACATTTAAAAGAAATCATCGTAAAAAAGCAATACACACACACACAATGTTGTATAGTAGTAAACTGATCCCGCCCACTCCCAAAATAGGAAGACGTCGCCTTATAAGGCATCTCGCCGTATCATATTGGACGCCATGTGCTCCAAATTCTTCCAGTACTCAAGTTCCGGAAGTCGGATCGATTTCGGGTTTTCGACTGACATGCAATTTACAACGCAATCCATCCGCCTGCCACTTCAGCGGCCACTGGAGACCTCGGCGTAACCGCCAAAATCACGCATTTCGTCACCAGCTCGCACCAATTACTGCCACCATGTGAGCAAGGTATTTTCGATGCCGGCATCCCCCGACAATGTTGAAGCATGCAATGAAATTGTAGACAACACCTGAGGGGCAATCGCAACCATTATCTACAGATGCCCAGCAGTCAATTTCAAACGTTATGATACTTTGTTCAATGCCTCTGTACTCTGTAATGTAGCCGAGTGTGAGAACCTTTTAACAATTTCGTAATGCTTTTTAAATACGTGGCAGCGGCGGTAATAATCTCACCTGTTCCCTCCTCGCAAACCTACACAACAATGTTCTCAAGTCTGTTTAGGAGAGTTCAAGTATTCCATCGATTCACGATCCGTTTTCATCAAGTTTGTGGTCCCGCTCCAACACCTTGGCCTTTCAGATCCTTCAGATGTTTGCCACCTCCACGCGGAATTGGAAGATCTTGTAACCTGTTTGCCACACGCTTCTGCCGTCACCACCCTTTTTTAATCGGCTCTTTAATCAGCTTGGTTTTTATCAGTTTCGAGAACTATCAGAACAGAGCGTCCCAATTATAAGACGGCAGCAGCAGACATAAATTCTGAGACCAACAGGTGCGTGGGCGGCTGAAATTACTGACTGAGAACGTTTCCAACTTTCACCAACAAAAATGCGAGCCATGACATGCTGCGAGTATTAGACAAAATACAATTTAATTGCAAGTACTCCAACAGTATTACAGCGATATTCTGATTAGATTTCTCGACATCACAGTTAAGTACAATAAGGATAAGAACTTTAGACCGAAAACTGAATGAAGACGAATTCCAGAATTTTCCACCTGTTTTGCATGGAGAAGATGATCTTGAGAAGATACTGTGGATTTCGTCCCTGCGTATTTTCAATTAACGATTGGTTATTACACGAATCAAAATACATTTTGGAAAGTTCTCTAAAGCGATTCCAGCACCAGTACAGAGGCGAAAAGACTATTTCAAGAAGCTGACTATTGGAACAAAACATACAAAAGTCCTTTACCCATTCGTAGTACCATTTGTCGGCCAAAACATAACAAACATAGCGTTTTGTCATTAGTACAGTAGATAGTTCAGTCATATGGCGTCAAATACGTGACGACAGATGTGTACCTACAGATACATATAGCTCACAGTTATTGTTCCGATACACAGGACCTGCCTCGAACTAGGACTGGACAAAAGATATTGATTTTTACAAGTTTGGTTTTGCAACTTACTAGATTCGTGTCTGTGTTAGTTTCAAGTGAGCATGTAACATGCGTAAAGCGTTTTTTCGGGACACAATTACAACTCTATTTTGTCGCCATGCTCATTATCTTCTGGACTAGAATTAGTATCTGTAACAACGGTACAAGGGTCAAATGAATACAGCATAACTAGCACACTAACACAATAAGTATCAAAAGGTCAGAATAAAACCATGAGTGCGGCCAAGCGTTCGGTTAGTATTAGATACAATGTACAACGGCAAGATTCTTTGAGAATCATGATCCATCAAAATACTGTTCGATTCAGCACTAACAAAATAAGTGCATCGTTAAAACAAATCTACCACCACCAACACAGGTTACGTCCACCTGCACGCTTACAGAACTCACCAGAACAATTTATGTCAAACATCAACTTTTTATAATTCACTCTTGTCAATCTTGTCCGCACTCATGCCGTGGAGTCACTTTCCAGAAGTAAAATCACCTGGCTGTAAGTGAAGGTACGTCGCGACAAAGACTCGAAGGATCTTGTTCCAGTTTTCTATTGTCGGGAAATCTAGAGCTGCCTTATTGTCGTTGGGTGTGTGCCAGACTCGGGGGAATGGCGATGGAATGATGTGAAGGATGTCAACACCTCTCTGCATGAACGGTATGTGGTCGTCTTCGATGCCGCCCCACGAAGGCCTGGAGGAAAGATATGAGTTTCCACGGTTGCTTCCAGTCCACATTCGATTGTTTCGCAAATACTGTTCAATGTTTCTCATGTGGCCGTGCCAGTGTCCGGTTTCTTGGAAGTAACTGGGGACATTTGGGTTCTTGGTTCCCAACAAATCCAGTAAGACCATCACGTCCTATGGATACAACAGCATTTATCATAATCAAATTTCACTGGAACATCATTTCAAGAGTCTGGTCCTTTGCAACACCTACCATTCTGTGCAATTCGTTCTTATCACCCAGATATTTTCTCTGTTCCATCTTTTGAGCTAAATTTCGAGCTCCGTAGATGGAATCCACACTAGACCATTCTCTAAAAGCTTCTTCACCGTCAAAGAAGATGAACTGCAAGGTCAAGTTATGAGGTCTGAAATTGCGGTGATCTTCCAAAGGTCCTTTCATTGTATGAGCCAAGTGAAGCATCATAGCGCATGGTACGGCGGAATCAGTAGCACCCACGAATTCAGCATCTCTGTAGAGCTGTAAATCCATAGTACAATTCACTTCAATGTTTCTAGTTATCTTCATGTCACCTTTTAAATCTGCCAATAACTTCACGCACCTTAGAATCGTAGTGGCAAGCAATCACCAGCCTGTAAATAGCCAAATGTCCCTTATATTCAGTAACAAAAAGAATATCACGCCTTGAAGCTGCTATAAGCAACCTTACCGTCTACTAGCTTGAGGATCTAAAGTCGCAATAATATTCGCAAACGGCACTTTTCCTTCTGGAGTTCCAGCTGTAAACTCATCCAGCTCTATTGCCCAACCCAGGCTTTTCATTTCGTCCACGATGAACTGGAATCAAAATACTTGCTTTTACACTACACCCACAATCTTCAACTTCGTCTGACACATGAAATTATTCCATACTTGTCTGACTTGGCGATTCCCTTCAGTCCCAGAAACCCTAGGAATCAAAATGGGATCCAACAAGCTTTCAAAATCACGTTTTGTCTTTGGAAACGCAAATTCCCTGAATCCATCCTGGTTCAACAGCTGCGATCTATGCGAGTACTGTAACCAGTTAAAGAACGCCACGTTAACAACAAAATTCAATCGATTCTAATTTATATAATATTTCGATCCTTTACAGCAAACGCATCAATTGAATCTTTGATCATACCTTTTCGGAACTCCAATCTGCACCAGTACATGAACAACAGAACCCAAGAACGCTCAGTCCTAATAAAATCATTGACGACGTCATTTTCAATATCACAGTTTACAGGTTGACTTCCTGAAGTTTTCAAACACTCTTGATGCCTGTAAATTCAATCCGAAATTCAGTAGTATCGTGCTTCCCCATCATTTTCAAGAATATCCATGACACATCAACTTACACAAAGAATCCAGCAGAACTCGATGGTGCTTGCACCAACCTCCGCCAGCAAATGTCAATTCTTCTAACCGCTACAAGTTGTACCAAGTTCAAATCGTCACCTGTAACCAGAAAGAGTTTCAAATGAGTTAATTGAGCAATATACCATTTGCCAAGAGACCAATAATAGCTCGAATGATGTGGCTTTTGCAAACAGTCACAGCCACAGCCTGATCATTCTCATATCACCCAACAAGCTTACTGATATTATTAACAAGGGAAAGATTAGCAGATTCTACTAATCTAGCAAAACCGTTGCAGCCTTTTTCACATTCAGCAAAGATTAAGCGAAAACCAGGTTCAGCAGCCAAATTACGCTGTTCAAACAAAATGGAACGACCTTGAGGCTAGTCCTTAAGGCTTTTACTTCCTTGAAGAAATACATGAGTAATATTAGAGCAAATCCCACCTTTGAAACTTGATTAGTCTTCTCCTTGTGTTTGTCCTGAAGAATTGCGATGCCCCAATGATTCAACAGCAGTAATAATTCCAGCTGGCTACACACATTAACTTCGTTTACAGCAAACGCACAGACAGCAAGAAGGTAAAAGATACGGCCTTGCAAACCATGAACTTTTTTTCTATTTACCCACTGCAGTTAACATTGTGTAATTTCATGTTTACACCTTAATAAAATGTCCCTGAGATATCCAATTCTGCTAGCGACAAAAGTAAACAAACAAAAACTATATGTAACAAGATCTCAACCCCAAAACTCCTTTCCCATAAGAACACAATGTGAATAATACGCGCGTCAGCCTGATCTCACTCTCACTCGACCCGTATAAAACCAACGTCTGTCGCCGTTGTATTTTATTGTCGTCAGCAGTTGATGACGTCTATTCGCCAATTCCATCTAGAAAAGACTTCAATTGGATTCGCGCTGATCCAAATGTAATGAGCGTAGGCGGCTTGCTACTACTTGCTATACATATAACTGTACGAAGGATAAAGCGTTCGTGTTGACTTCCCAACATTATGTGGATATTTGCGGTTCCCACTCAATACCAGAAACCTCAATGTTGACTTGAAAATATGGGCTCTGATGTAAACTGCTGTTGATCTTTTCGACACCAGTAACTAAAGTGTTAATTCAACCTTTCGCAACTTACCTCGTTGACACTCTTCAAAGCGTTGTTGCACCATAAACGTTTGCTTCCTGCTTCAGCTGCAACCTGAAGAGCTAATGGAGGGTGAAGTGTTTAAAACGCCGTTCAAGAGAGCTTGAAGCTATTGAGCGAATGGTAACTTTTAGAACATTGCTTTCAACAAACAAAAGGGCATGGGCATAAATCTTGAGACTCTGACGCTTCCTGATGATTGACATGATGTAGGAGGATCTTCCCTGGGGATACATATTGCGGGGGAACATAATACCAGTTCAAAATCGTTTTAAATTACAAGTGACAAGACAGAAATGGAGATACGTCAGAAAGAGGACTTTGAAGAGAATTGACGGCGGCCTAGAAAATATAATTTACGTAGGAAGATGAAAAAAGGACCAAACCTGTGTTATTATATCTTCCACAGATATCTTTATTATACTCCTCCAACTTCTAACTTGAATTCACATTTACGATTCCAGAATCGATTACGTCGAACGACTGCCAATCGAGAAAACAGGTCTACAATATAACGGTGACGACTACTTTTTAGAAGGAGCTCGTTCGCTCAGCTAAGAGACTGCACCTTCGATGATGGAATTGTGTGGCGAGGTATTTACCAGTGGTACTTGTAGAACTTGTGATGACCTGCAACAACACATGCTTGGTTAGAATCTGCAGAAACTTTGACTTCAGCAGTATGAATTCTTAATGTTGTTGTACTTACGGTACTTATGGTAGTTCATGAAATAGAAAGCACCCATGATGCCGAAAACCAACTGCAATTCACCAGCAAGTCCAGCGCCCTTGCTCATCCTCCAGCGGTGCTGCCAGCGCCAGTAAGCTAGAAACAGGCACGAATTCAGCTATCATATCACAAATAGGCTCTTAGACATTTTCAAAACGTAATGAAGCGAGACTTACCACGTCCGATAGCTTGACCCATAGCTAATGGAGTCTTGTTACGACGACCGAACCAGGCAGGGACTTCGCTAAGCTTAAGTTGACCAAACTTGGCGTCGGCTACAATCAGAATCAAATGAAATATAAGCTACTACTCCGGCTATCAAACAGAGGCAAGTGTTGTAGCGAAAGCTAGCAAACAAGAGCTTTTTTGGAATTCACGAAACGTACGCTTTCCGTAGTATCTAGCCGGGTCGTAGGCTCCATGAACCCGAGGGTTGTACTCAACTGGATATTCTCCCCACGCCATCTAGAAGTACAAAATTATGAGGTTTGTAAGTTCAAGACCAGATTTTATTTTGGCTTCTCAGCTAACCCTAAAGCAACAATTTTCTACAAGGTTTGGCTTTTGGATCGTAAACGATTTTCTATTGAAAATCAACGGTATGTAGTTCAACCTGAGATAAATGAGCAGTTGAACATTAAATTGACATTATTAAATCAAAATCGTAATCCTTACCTTGATAAAACTTAATTTTCAAGCACCAAACACACAAATATTGAAAATGGAGGAATGGTGTGGCCGACTTCCAATGTTTTGTATGTTCGCCAATTGCCCGTTCCATGCTAGTCAGCTGACACGAAACGCGCGAAATTTAAATTTGACGTAGAATTCTCCACCTACCGATTCGCTAGATTTTCAAAGTGATGAGATGGATTAATGTTGGGCTTATGGCTGATAAATATTGCTGAAACTTCCGGTGATTCTGCAGAATTCTTATTATCAATCGTGACTTATAAGCATTAATTCTTTGATAATCATCGGAACGCCTTCATCAATACAATCTATAGTGCAATTAGTCATTAGTTTGAAACTTGAGTTTGTTTTTCTTTAGAGGTAAGGAAATCCCTACAACAAAGTTGAGGTTACACGAGCAACGAGAATGGTTAAGTTAAAAATGTGGTCTTGTATTTTTATAGGAGGTCGAAGTAATACTTCAGCTACCATCAACATGTGGGAAAAGGACTACAGCCCCTTGAGTTTACAATGCGTCAAGACGCTTTCAGACAAGTCGTACGACAAACGCCGACAAGCTGCAGGAGAAATCGAGAAAATGGCTAGAGATTTCGCCAACATGAAGAATTCTGAGCAAATTCGAAAGCTTCTAAAAGTTTTGGGACAGGACTTCACAATGTCCCAGATGACCAACTGGAGAAAAGGAGGTATCATAGGACTGGCAGCTACTGCAATGGCCTTGGGTAAAGACGCTGGTGCGTTTATGGACGACCTGGTCTTGCCAATCTTACACTGCTTCAATGATGCTGATCCACGAACGAAATATTACGCTTGCGAGGGCTTGTACAACGTGACCAAAGTGGCCAGAGCATCAATTCTGATTCACTTCAACGAAATCTTCAACGCCTTAAGCCGTTTGGCTGAAGATCCAGACCAGAACGTGAAAAGCGGGACAGAAATGTTGGACAGGCTTCTGAAGGACATTGTAACAGAATCACCCGCATTTGATCTTGTGAAATTCATGCCGTTGTTGCGAGAACGGATATACGCCAAGAAGCCGCATGCTCGCCAGTTTGTGATATCATGGATTTCTGTCCTACATTCAGTTCCCGACATCAAGATGATCATATTTCTACCGGAACTTCTTGACGGCCTGTTGCTCATCTTGGAAGATCCTACAATGGAAATCAAGAAAATGTGTGAAAACGTCTTAGCAGAATTTCTTAGAGAAATTAGTAAGAATCCGGATTCCGTCCAATTCACCAGCATGATCAACATACTTATCACGCATTCCCAGTCCAGAGACGAAGTACTTCAACAGACGGCGGTAATGTGGATCAAGGAATTCGTCGTCCTCTCTGGAAAGCAGCTACTTAGCTTCACATCCGGGATACTGACAGCAATACTTCCATGTTTGGCTTACGAAGACGACAATCGAAGGACTATTCGTGAAACCAGCAAGGCAGTTAATTACAACCTTATGAAATTGGTAACAGCAGGTGAAGAAGATGGCAAGGGTGGTGTGGAATCACCTGAGCACGTCGTGCTCCGTGAAAGCCTTCCATCAATAGTAACTGTACTAACTCGGAACCTGCATAACACCGCTGTTCCGACAAAAGTTGCTTGCCTCAGGTGGATCTACCACCTACATTTGAAAATGGGTCCACAAATGTTTGACCACATTGACGAAACATTCCCCGTCCTCCTCAAGACGCTCTCTGACCAAAGCGATGAAGTAGTCTTACTGGCTTTGGAAGTACTGTCTGAAATTGTCTCCTTCTCTTGCAAAACCCAGGATGATGTCACCGAACTAAGTCGTTTGGATGTCCACACCAACGAGTACTTTAACAAGTTTCTAGTCAGTCTACTGGAACTGTTTGCCACAGACAAAAACTTGTTGGAAGATCGAGGTTCTTTCATCATTCGCCAGCTCTGTGTCCTCCTTAGCTCTGAAGCCATCTACAAAAACCTTGCTGAAATTCTGCTGAAAGAAAAAAACTTCCAGTTTGCCATGCTCATGGTAGAAACGCTCAACACCATCCTCCTAACATCTTGCGAACTTTTCGAGTTGCGAACTCAACTGAAGGAGCTTCAGACCAAGGAAACGTGCGACCTCTTCTGTTGCCTGTACCGGACCTGGGCCCACGACCCCATCGCCACAGTTGCCTTGTGCTTCCTCACGCAAAACTACGCCCATGCTTGTGATATCATCAGAAACTTTGGTCAAATTGAAGTAACCGTCGACTTTCTAGTAGAGATTGACAAACTGGTCCAGCTCATCGAGTCACCCATCTTCACATACCTCCGACTCGACCTCTTGGACGGCCACCTCAATACCGAACTCGTCCAAGCATTGTACGGCCTCCTGATGCTCCTGCCCCAGAGTGAAGGCTTCTTGATACTTCAGCGACGTCTCAACTGCGTCCCAAGCTTCCATTTACCGCCAGGCAGCAAACTTCACGGGACTCGAAAGAACGAAGAAAGGACCTTTGTGAAGCAAATTGATTTTGCACAGCTCCTTCAGCACTTTAAGGATCTTCAAGACCAGCATAGAACCGCAAAGCAAGCTAATAAAGCCACGGATTTGATTCAACGGGGGATGAGGAATTTTGAACTGTAAATGTCAATCATGTCCATTTGCAGCAGTGGCTTATTGGTCCGGTGCTATCACGTTCATTCGCACTACGTTTTGAGTTTTGATGACAGAGGATTATCATTCCGAAATCTGAGATTTCATACCTTTTAATATCGTGCGTTGTTAGCTGTTAGTATGTACTTTATATCGTATAGACTTAGGATAAATTACCAGTACAAACCTTTTAGCTCGCGTGCTCGTAGTGCTTACTCATTGTCAGTTTTCCCCCTCGAACCAATTGTTGTTAGCTTCAGTTTGTTATCCACGTCGTGGATTGTTAATAACGTGTTCCCACACTATGTTTCAATCATAATATTTTACTAAGTATTTTCATTGGCTCTCATGTTGAACAGTCATTTCACAGTTATATTGCACGAACCCTTGTTGAAATTCAAACGTTAATTACTTCTGTCTGTGATATAGTCCCTTACCTACAGTGTATAATTAAGTGTACATCTAGACAATAAATAAACCCACATGTTATCCTAGTTCCAAACTTATTTCCTATCTTCTTTAGCCCCTCCACTTTTACTACAAATACACAATATCGTAATAGCACTAATAGTCGCAATAGCCACCACCGACGCGATTCCCAACAGAGATCGCTCAACCCAGAAGCGCTTCGGAGAACCCTCCAGAACTAATCGGGCGTAGGACCTCGGTTTCTCCGGACAGCCCTGCAAAAACGTATTTTCATTAGACAAACATATACAAACTTGGGCAATTTTACGAGCCTTCCGGCTATTCATTTACTAACTTTTTGTATCGACTCGAAATTGTATTTCAGGAACAACACTTGCATTTCATCCTTCTCCAGGAGCTGAAGTGTCTTTTCCTGAGACACCAAATTCTCATTTTCCAACAGTTGGAAGCAGATTCTGAAATGAAACACAATCAGCAAACCGCCTTTTTGAAGGAGACATTCAAAAAAATAGAAATCAACTCACTTAGTCTTGCCCTCGGCAGCATTGTTCATATCAAACGTGACCATTTTGTACTCAGGCTTTCTAAATGACTTTGCAAGCTCTTTGGCTCCGTCGTTCAAAATCTGGTTCGCCTCCTCCATCCACCGGTTGAGCCTGCCCAACTCGGAAGTATCAGCACTTAACAGGTACTCATTGGAAGCTACAAAAACCTTAACGTTTCTGCTCATCCCCTTGCTCTTGGTATCAACAACTTCAACCCTAAAATGGCCGCTCTTCCACTTGTGCAGCTGGTTCCACACATAGATGTCGCCAGTCTCCTCGTCAATCTTGAGCGCATGGCTTACATTGTAAGGCGCAGCAGCCATGGAGCTCGGATGGAACATTACATCGCCGTTCATGCGTACTGGAGTCTTCAGTGGCATCTCCGCATTGCCTATAAGCCTCCCCAATTCTACGTTGCTCGCCGCGCCCAAAATGACCTCAGGCAACTTTCCACTTCGATGCCGGCTGTGGATCCCAGCAACAATGTTTTCCGGATCTCTTAAGATCGTCACGTGTATTTTGGACATGCAGTCAGGAATTGGGTTTTTGCGGTCCTTGGGGAAACATTTGACCGTCAGGGAAACTTCGTTAGTGTCCAGGAGCGCCAGCTGTCCGTTGAGTACCAACGAAGCATTTTTGGCTCCTAGGGATTTCACGCTGAAGATATCACTTCCTCCTCCAGATATTTCAAAGGCTACTCGATCATTTGGAGAGACGTCGGCATCAACGGCGGTGAAGTTGTAGATACTAATTCCACGCTTCGCGGTCTCATTGACTACAAGAGCGAGCTTCCTGTCCTTGACTGGTAAATACGGCATGTTATCGTCGATATCTCGGACTTGAATTTCATACCAGGCTGTGTCGACCTTGGGGACGATGCCAAAATCCTCTACTGCGACCAGTACCGAGAAACACTCGTGCTTCTCCCTGTCGATTGACTCCCGAAGTGAAATCATGCCGGATTGGGAATCGATCCTAAAAGTGTTGACCGATTGAATTCGAGTTACGTTATTATTTTCAGCGTTTTTCAGTTCTCCCTTGGTTTTGCTCTTGCACGGGTAGATTTGTTGGAGGAGTTTGAACTCCAAACGGCCTTCGCCGTTCTCCAGCGAGTCAGTGTCATGCGCAGTCACCAGAAGGACTGGAGTTGATGGCGCAGCTCCTTCGATGACTTCGCCGATTTTCCCGCGGTTTGTAAACTTGGGCACACCGTCATTTGGAATCACATTGACAATGTGGACCGGAAGGACGAGGCTTGTAGTTCGGTTCCCGTCCATTACAGCGAGGTTGAGGAAGTATGGCGCATTGCGCCCTCTGCCAGAGAGTCGCTTAACCGTCGTTAGTTTTCCAGACGAACCTTCGATGGCAAAGAGGTTCAGTTGGAGGTCGTCAGTGATGCTGAAGCTCAACTTGGTGTCCAGATCCCTGTCCTTGCACTTTATGGAGGCGAAAGGAGTTCCAATGAGGGCGTCTTCGGGTACAAAGATTTCGGGAAGATCACACTTGGGATCGTTGTCGTTCTCGTCCAAAACCCTGATTTTTATGGTTGCAGCACTACTTCGCTGGAATGGACCTCCAGCTGGCGTGTCGGTGGCAAAGACTTGGACGGTATGGTACTCAAACTGCTCACGATCGATGAGGGCGCCAGGAGCTACTGTTATTTGACCATTGAGGGGATCGATGTGGAAATAGTGGGCGGTGAAACCAGAGAGGCTGTAGCGAATAGCGCCGTAGTTTTCAGAGTCATCGCGGTCTGTGGCTTCGACTTGGAGGATGGGGGTTTCGGCGTTGGAGTTCTCCAAGACTTGCCCTTCATAAATCTGAAACGTTCCCAGCAAATTAAGGTTTTAATACAGCTTTTCCTTAAACGATGAGTATTTTAAGATTGGGCACTCACAGGCTTTGAAAATACAGGAGCGTTGTCATTGACATCCTCAACAGTGATACGGACATTGGCGACTGAAACGCCACCTCGGATATCCTGGGCTTCAATGCTAAGAATGTATTCTTGTTTGGATTCATAGTCGAGACTGGTAGTGGTTTGGAGGTCTTCGCCAATCAGACTGAAGTTCTCTGAGTCGCTTGAGACCAGGTTGAAGGTTTCGATATTGGCCTCTATTTTAACAAGTGAAAACCATGGTTAAAGATCTCAATCTCAACTAACCCACTTTCCCGCCTTAATTTTCAATTTTCACCCTTGTACAGTACACTCACCAGCAACATAATCAAAAGCGTTGAAAGTAACGATTTTGCTTCCGATTTCAACATTCTCAGGGATAGAAATATTAATCCAAGGATTTGAAGGACTCCATGGTGGACCGAAGTACGGCAATGTTTTTTCGGCAGGTATAATGTAGATGGTTACAGTAGCTGGAAAACCATAACAATGCTTTAAAGTCCCCGCGCGAAAGTTATACTCTATGGGCTTCATAGGTTCTACGGCGGTTACCATTGTCCTGCTGCAGCTCCTTGCCCTTGAGGTCCTTGACGATGGTGGTAAACTCGATGACTGAAGTCTTCTTAGCGGAAACTGGGCTCACGAGTACCACTTCCCCAGTAACAGGGTCAATTCTGCACACACATACAAAAATAGCGGGAATTTTAAAAATGCTGTTGTTAAGTGCCATTTGAAGCAAATATATATTCTACAACAAGAAGAAAACAGATGGTATATACGCTCTATGTTTACCTAAATTTTTGAAAATAAACCGCCGCATCCTCTTCAGGAATAATCGAACCCGCCGAATCCCAAACAGTACAAGGACAGCTGATATCATACTCGAAATCATGACCTTCATCAGCATCAGTCGCCGTAACCGTAAGCGCGACCACATCCGGAACCTCCGCCTCGTTCAAATCAGCTACGAAATTGCCCAATTTAAACTTTGGCGCCTCATCATTCTCGTCCACAACCCGCACCTTCACATCAGCAAAAGCCGCTTCGCTCGGCCTCCCCTGGTCCTGCGCCCTGACCCGGACTGTGTACACCCTTCGACCCTTTTCAAAATCCAGCTTCTCGTTCAACCTCACAATTCCTGTACGCTCCTCCACAATGAAAACGTCCCTCTGAGTTTGGTTATGAACGTAGTAGCGGAGCGCAGCGTCTTGGCCGTCAGGATCATGCGCAGTCGCTTTGAAAACCTGCGTTCCGATAGCCGCAGTCTCTGGAACATCAACAGTCTGCAGGCGGAACGGGAAACTCGGCTTGATGTTGGCAACAGCTTGCACAATGAGCACGACCAGTTGCTCAGTAACATGACCCGCAGCGTCAGCGGCGCTTACTGTCAGCTTATGCTCTCCCGCCTCCTGCCAGCTTAGAGCGCGCGACAGCTGAAGCTCGCCGGTCCCAGCTTCGATCGAGATTCCCGAAGCATTCAGCGTATGGTCGAAGACGCTGTACACAATCTTGTCTCCAGCGTCAGCATCGGTCGCTGAAACTACAAACGGCGGGTCGAAGCGACCCGTTCCATCAGGCACACTTCGACGAATTTGGTTCAATTTCGTCGTCACTGCTCCAGACGGTGGATCAGGTTTGTCGAACACCGGCCAATTGTCGTTAGTATCGATGACATCGATGTACAAGAGACAGTACACTGAATCCGCTACTGAATCCCCAGCCGTCGCCTTTATGAGAAACAAATGGCTCTTGTCCTTCTCAAAGTCCAGGCACTTCCTTCCACATTTGATCACACCAGATCCAGCCTCCACTTCGAACCTCTCAGAGCCCACGCCAATAAGCTTGTAGCTCAAACCGCCAGGGATTTTCCCGTGGTTCGCCACCTGAATCCTTACAACTTCATCCCCTTCCTGAACACTTTCAGCAACTTTTACTCGAAACACCGAAGTGTTGAAAGCCGGCAGAGGTTTGGGCTCCGATGCGACATCGATGGGCACGTTCAGCTTCGCCACGAGATGCTCGTGCTGATACGCACCGATTTCGAGGTTGAACGAAGAGCCTGGCTGCAACAGCGAAGTGTTTAGAATCTCCAGGGCTATTGCAACCTTCCCACGTACTGAGGTAGCAGCATTGGGCGGCGTCACAAATCCAAAGACTTCCTCAACCTCCGTCGTAAGATCCACTGTCGGAGGTCGATCTTCTTCACTGTTCCAGTTCAGTTTGAGGACGTAGGTCGCATGCTTGGCTTCGACGTCCCCATCGGACACTTCAATGTCCAAATCGGGTATCACGTACCCATCGTCAGGCTCGTATGGCACGCGGACGACGGACCGAAACTTCGAAGGGGTGAAAACTGGAAGGTTGTCGTCAACGTCCTTTATCACTATAGCAGCGGCTGTTCGAGTAATAAGCGTCGGCTCAGTGTCCCAAGGCCCCAAAGGGTACTCGCGAGCTTCGAGAATCAATTCGTACACTTCGAGGCTAGCGCGGATAAACTCGTCCTCGGCGTCCAAGGTCTCCGAAGTGGTTTCGATGGCCGCTGAGAAAGTACCGCTGAACTTGTCTTTCACAATGTTGCTGAGCCTGAAGTAGTTGTTCCCCGATTCGTCAATGAGCTTCAGTTGGAGGTCACGTGGGTTGCCGACGTCTCCGTCCTGAACCGAAATGTTCCCCACAACAAAGCCTTGCGGCGAATTCTCCTTCACGGTGAACACATAAGGGCCTCCGATGAAAGTGGGCGGAGCGTCCTGTACGTCCTTGACTGTTATGAGCACCGGGGCTGTGACAACGTTGGAGCCGTCGGTCGCGCGGAGGAGGAGCGAGTAGGAGGGCGTGGTTTCGTAGTCAAGAGGGCGAGTGAGCGAAATGATGCCCACGTACTTCCCTTCGTCCACTGGCTCTGCGGAGACTTGGAAGGTGTCGCAAGCGAGTGGCGTTTCAGAGTGGGCGCAGCTGAGACTCACTTCGGCGTTGGCCATCCAGTCTTCGTCCGTGATGATGATGTCGGAGAAGACTGTGGAGCCAACGCGGGTCTGCTCGGAGAGTTCGAAGGCGTAAGGGCGCTTGTTGAAGATTGGCGGGTTGTCGTTGCGGTCTTCGATGAGGATCTACAAGTCAATTGGGATTGGGGTTTAAAAATCTATACATGTTCCATGATCAGAGGTTTCAAAAGCGCTTTCTGTCTCACCTCGCGCCTCAAGGAAGTTGTGGCAGGCTCCGCCCCCTGACCGTCGTCGGTCAAACTAATGATGACGTCAATAGAAGGTTCAGTCTCGCGATCCAGCGCCTTGATTAGGGTCAAGTCTCCAGTTTTGCGGTTGACCCTCAGGTATTCTCCAGAGACACTGTAAATAAGGTCGCCGCGCTCTGGGTCAGTTCCCTTTAGCCTGTAAAACAAAAGGGCCGTCAGGTCAAAGGTCACCAAATAAGGCTTCTGATACTTTCTTTAAGTGTGTTTTGTAATCAATTCACGATGAGTTTGCTCCATAAAAGTGACCTTTGGCTATAAATGTTGAAAATTATCATCATCAAGTTTTGTAACGTTAACAAGCCTGTGAGTCTCGTGGGAATCAACGAAAGTTTTTCCGACTCAGTTCACAGGAAAATGTTAATTGTTATTAGTACACAACATTTCATTGTTTATTCATCTCGTTCATTCTATTTTACTCACGCTCTCGTTTCACACGTTATTAAAGCACCTTTTTATATAGGCCAAGAATGTACTTGACTTTTGTGTCTTAACCGGCTACTCACAAGTAGAAGTACTAACTTTTCTTCTTGTTATTTTCAGATGTCAAGATACATCTGACTCTCTTTTGCAGCTATTCTGTCAGTCACTTTCAGTTTAAAAATTCTTACAACTTTAACTATAACTTTCGCTCAAGAAGACAAGATTGGACTTGATATTTTATTAATGTTTCGTTTCTCTCTCACCTGTAAACAACAGTACCAACGGGCGTATCTTCAGGTATCGAAAACCTGGACAAATCCCCTCCGTGCGAAAAGACTGGAGGCTGGTTCATCCTCGGATTCACTTGAGCAACACTCTCGCCAACACTTCCCAAAAGCACTAGCCCTAATACCGATAACAACACTAAACTAGCACTACTCCCAAACCCATCTGATGACAGTCTTCGACCTGAGGTCTTCATTCTCCTTGTCGTAGGACGCCTTGGCGTCCTCGATTCTTCGTCTTCACTTGTACACTTTTGGCATTTATTATTATTATTATTGCACTCGAATAACACCTTCTTCTTCAGTCTTGGTTCAGCTGGAGACTCCATTTTAAAAGTTCACAACATGCTGGAACTTTAGGGCACTTGTTGGAGGATCCTTATGGACGTCCGAGTCTCTCGTCCATCTTTATGAATCGTTGCTTGTGGAAATGGGTTGAGTTGAGTTGAGGATCTCGCTCGAATGCGGTCAAATGAGAGACTGAATCCTCGATACATTTCGCATTCTTGGCCGAATAATCATATGCAGTCAAAGGAGGATGAGAAGAAGAATGAGAAGAAGAACTTAAGGCTTATTCAACTACACACACGTATGTCCTGCATTCACATTGTTGTTGTCAGTCCCTCTGCCACCTTTCCACCTCTTTCTCAGGTGTGACCGACACAGTCTTGGGGCTCTCATCATCAGTGGAGCCATCGTATTCATCGGTAATTTCAAGAAGAACCGAGAAGAGCGGCATGCGAAGCAGCAGCAACAGATGGACGACGAAGAACAG
Source organism: Sphaeridia pumilis (assembly GCA_034698345.1). Taxonomy (NCBI): domain Eukaryota; kingdom Metazoa; phylum Arthropoda; class Collembola; order Symphypleona; family Sminthurididae; genus Sphaeridia; species Sphaeridia pumilis. The sequence continues at coordinate 18,799 of JAQGBJ010001867.1, forward strand.
GAATCCGTAAACTCGTTATCATCTACCTTTAGCATTGAGCCGAGACTCGAGACTCGAGACTCACCTGCAAGTAAATGGGCTAAGGTAGGTCTTGGAGCTGCAAATTCATCCATCTGTAGAACGGCTCCTCTGCTCCAAGGAAAAAGTTTTTCATTCTCCCGTTAATGATAATGTAACGACAACGGTCAAATGCAGCTTTTTGGCAGCGCGCATCTTGTATATGGTATATTTGTACGCATCATAAAGCGGCGCGCCGGATTATGATTGTGAGATTACATCACTATCACTGTGAAAGATGAGCTGAAGATGCCGGAGATTCTTCAAAGTGTTTCAACGTTTAGGCTCGTCTCAAGTAACGGTAACGGCGGTGATTGGTTGCTGTTGCTCTTGTGTCTTATTCCAAAAGCTTTAATTATTATGAAAAAGCCCATGGTTTTACAGGTGCATTAATGGAGTGACTTTCGCTGTATCTTTTAGCATTTCATGAATATATATATACATAGCTGGGGTTTATTAAGGAGCAATCTAGACGCATAAGATAAAGAAAGCTTTGATGTTGAACCGTGTATAAATATACGAATCTACCTGAATTCAGGTTTGAGGTTTCCCCCATAGCCATCGCATCTATGTTCATCCGGCCTATGTTATAACATATGGAGCCTGCTGTTTATCAAGTATCCCTTCCAGCAGTCCTAACGGACAACGTTTCATCTTCTCTGATTCCAGCCAGTGGATATCCTCCTCAACCCATTGAAAATCCGTTGAAAAGCCATTGAAAAGTGAATAAAAGAGTAAATACTAAATACCGGTCCTTTTGGAGGGACTTTTACAGGCTGAAAAGATCCAGTTCAACTTGATCTCTTGTCGTATAAACAAACATTAGATTCTGTATGGTGTGTTTGTGTGTGTATTCAATATTTCCCTTGTGTTTGATAATAAGGAAAGAAATCAAAAGTGTGAAGTATATTATAAACAGTTCTAATCAGAAAAGTTGTAGCAAAATGTTCTCGACACCCCAATCAAGTTTATTGGATTCAATCCGGCGAACACTGGAGCACCGCAACATGTTTACTGCGCGCTCGCGCCACCAATTCGTTCGGGCGCTTGACAAGGCTTCCCAAGAATCGACACCTTCCAGGACCAACTACATGAGAGAAAAGATCATCAACGAAATC
>JAQGBJ010001868.1:0-19970 GCA_034698345.1 Sphaeridia pumilis
TTCTTATTAAAATGTAGGTAAGGTATATCGTGAGTACTTACTGGTAACATGTAATGTTTAACAGTGTAAAACTAGGTTATAAAAAATTAGTTCGTATATTTTTGAGTAAGTGTAAACGATATGTAGTGTAAGTGTTGAAAGAGTTCGTTTCGTCGTTGAATATAAGTCGTTAATCACCTTAAAGACGTAGTTAATCGTTCATTGCTGTTATTTTGTAGTTTGCTAACCTTCAGGCTCACGATATTGAAGGCTTGACAAGTACATAATGTAGTGTGTAGTTCTGTATAAAGAACTCTATCATGGTTTCCTGCTCGAATCATGTGTGAATGAAAGATACCTCAATAAGAAGGATGTAACTTTAATATTTCCTATAGCATAACAATACATGGTATCAAACGGTTTCTTTCGATACATCCAAACATCCCGTTCAGCAGTAACCAACTAGAAGTCGTAATAAGTACTAAGTACCATAAATTACCATCAACATACTTCTGAGTTCAAGGTATACAAGGAAGTACATTTACCGTATGCTATAGATTGACAATGACCAACATAAGAACGAACAGATCGTATTAATACTACCGTATATCGATCAATCGCTAGACGTACACAGGATAGCTTCCCTCACACTTGTCGTAACTAGTACATTCCCTATTACCATTATCCTGAAGTTGATTTCACTTATACATTACTTTAACATTCTCGTGCGCAAATACAGTATGTTAAGTTTATATCGAATAGGTATAATCGGAATGTGTTCATCTGCTTCGTCATTGTAAAATTTTGTTTGTCGACTCCTGTATCTTAAACCTAGTCCTTCATCCGCCAAGAAGTTACCAATCCGATCGTAACAATTAAATGATAACACTTACACAAATACACGCACCACTTAAGAGAATTAACAGTCCTGTTCTACGTAATACAAGCGAAGATTTAATAGAGCCATGTGTTTTTACATATACATATACACCATGTCTAAGAAGCTTGTCATAGCGATGGCGGAAATATGCAGCTTGAAATCAAAGAGTGTCTTCGAGATCTTTAAGCTCAGCTCCCTCGTACACTTTGACGTAATGCAAATGATGTTGCCTGGCTTGACGCTTTCTGGTGTTGTATACACGGATAGAACCTCGGAGCTTGTCTTTCACCTGAAAACAATAATCAAATATTCGTAATTCGTTCCAAGTTAATTGCAATTGTAGAATATTTCATTCAGGAATACACATGTACCTTTTCAACAACTTCATTTTCTAGAGGATAAAAAATGAACATGTCTCCGCCGATTGTCCACTCTGGGCACCAATCTTCAGGCAAGTTTGCATCTGCTCGAAACTCAGGCATATCTGTTGGAGAGAACAGCTGGTAGAAGTGATACATCAACGGTCATATGAATAAAAACTTCCCGTGTTGAAGCCTTACCGATCAAATGAACATGGCGATTCTTTTTTGTCCGTTTGCGCATATTATCTCGCTCTGTCCAGGCCATGCCCAGAATGTCTATTTCAGCACACAACTTGTTGATATTGAATACTTGGTGCGGTTCTCCAATTACTTCCATGAGGACGCGGCTGTATTCATCGGGATCACAAGCGCATACATATCTGATTGTTGGGAAGTACTTCGGCAAATCTCGCTGAACCCATTCCATAATCTGGTGCATAGGATCCCCATTGAAGAAATCTCCAAGGCTGTGCCTGAACTGCAGAATTAAGCTTCCATTCCAGGACTTGTGTAGCTTCATGTATGCTGATGAGTATTCGTCACACAGGAACCAACTTCTACGTGTTTCGATATCTAGATTAAGTTCTTTCAGGTCAAAGTATCCCTTCTTGTGAAGTACCGCCGTGAGATTCGCAATATCATCCACTTTGACATTTTCAGTATCAAAAACGTAGCAAATTCCAGCAGTTCTCGTTGGGACCTTCAACTTATTGAACATCGCCAAAACTTCCTGTATTGGTCCAGATACCTCGTAAAAGACATCCCTCAAATCAAAATCTTTCACAAAGTCCACAACCGTCTGCACTTTGCAAGAATTTAGATCAAATCTGGAAATGATAATCAGCAGCATCTATTAATATTAGGGCTTTCGCAAAGGAGTATGATTTTGCAACGATCTTCGAGTCACTTACATAAGCTCCACCACTCGGATCGGTTTTCCCTTGAGATGTACGCTGGCATCCTTCAAGCACCTTTCGTAATGTCCATGAGGTGATCCTTGTCTATGTTTCAGCTTACATCCGTCAATTATTCCAATATGCTGCAAATCAATCATTGAATTTTGTCAGATTCATGTGAAATTCTATTTGATCTGGTATATTCGCCTTAGTTCTCACCGTCAAACGAGGACAAAAGTCGAGAAAATCGAATGGTACTACCCATAGTGGATCCACATCAACCACGAACGATTCCAATGGAGAAGTCTTGAACTCTGGATTTTGACTGAAACACTCTTCAATGGCATCATTCACCACATTATTCTTGCTCTTAATTGCGGTAACACTTCTGGTCTTAGGTCGTCTGCTCGGTAGAAAAGCAGCTGTTCGCTTCTTTTTATTGAACGCTTCTACGACACCTTGCACGAGGGCATTCTTGTTGTTCTTCTTTATCTCGTATTCCCCGTACTGTTTCTCCAAGCAAAAGCTACAACGGCAGTTGAAGTCGGTTCTCTCCATTCCAAAAAGGTATTGTGGGTAGTGTGGTGACCATTGGCTCTTGCTAAATGTTCCACCTCGTTCTTCCACAGTTTTCACGAGTGGCGTCAACAGCTTCAACTGCTTGATCTTTGGAAGCTTCAAAAGTAGATTCGGCAGCAACAGTCGTTCAATAACTTCCACATCAAACCCTTTGACCGTCAAGTTTCTGATCTCACTAGCCGCGGGACCCGTGAAGAACGAAAGAGTATTAGGAAGACCAATTCTGACCCAGTCGTCCCTTTGCAGTTCCATGTAAAAGTTATGGTAGCGCATCGGACTTAATGGCCAATTCTCTCGAGCCTTGTCAAACCGTATATACTCTTTGATTTCCCGTCCTTGAGTCATGAACGAGAATAGTTTGGCTATCATCAATTCGATTCTGGTTCTCTCCGCCAACTGGAATTGGCCAATTGAGCGCCACTCCTTGCAAACTAGCATCACGCTCATCAAATCTGGTATTGGTAGATACCCGAAGATTTTACGTAGAACCTAAAAACGATCAGGATCTTCAGATTTCTCACTTCTCATCCGAGTAAATCGACAACAAATAGACGCAACTTACTAGATCATTTCGTCGCCAGTCCTCCCTGACAACGTCCTCAGTCTGCACATTTTGCTGCAAAACTTTGCTGCTTCTGGCTTTCGCCACAGCGCGATTGCTATGGCTACGCAAGCTTCTGCCTCCAGACTTCACACTGGTGTTGGCTCCTTTGTTATTTCTCATTTCTCGGACTGGTTGGTCTGGCTGGAGGTCTTGAAGTAGCCGGTGGAGCCTTTGAATGTCTTGTCCCAAGTCGATGAAGTGTGCCATTACTTAAACTTACAGATACATTTCTGTCAACCGTTACTCTCTGCCGTTTCTATCAATCTGCCCACAACTCTAACTCTCAGATAACAATTGTTCATTTGATCCCTTCACAGCTACTCTAATCTGAATTGAGCTCACTAAAATACACAACTTTAATCAGAACTACAAAAAGCAGTATCAAATTAAATATTGAAATCTCAAATTTTTGCAAGCGGTATTCTGCACTACACTCTTCTGCCTGCGATGTTTTGGTTTGAATGAATGAATGAGCACACACACACACCGAGGAGAGAACACACCGACAGTTTGCAAAGAAAGGTTTGAGTTTGAACGAGCCGCGCGGGAAATTGTTTGTTCTCAATGGGCACTTTGCTTGATGGTTTCTTCTTCCACAGTGTTGCCGTTTTGCTGCTAAAGCTCTTATAATTAAAGAGTTGTATTTTGTAGCCCCCACGTTTTCATTGCTTTTATAGCTCTTTCGGTCTCAGCTTTTAATGGTAACATGACTTAAACTTCTACAAGTGCTTTATGAATCAATAAATACTTCAATTTCGATTCAAGTAATAAGTTAACGAAGCAAATGGTGTACCGGTATCTTCTTCAGATTACCCACTGGGCGAGCTCAAGCAAGGATTCTGCCGGTAGAAAATATTGAAGCCACCTCCAACATCAATCTCGTTCGTTCGCACCATCACAGTAAATTGACCATTACTGGTATCTGTAAGTTAAAAGTAAGAAATCTCGTAATATTTGCACCTTCTTAAAAGGATTGAAAATAGTGGAAATTATAGCATTATACAATGTTCAAGACTCAAACATTGTCCTACCTGTAACAGGTGCATCGTTGACAAGTTGGACATTGGAAGAACCATCGTTGAGTCGCTCCCCACAAAGTCTAATTCCATTGATTAAGATGAAATCATGAGGGCAATTTCGAATACCCATGCCGGCTTGGCCACTTGGAATTACCAAAGCTCCTTCAGCTGGAAGAATCAATAAAACGGTGCTGTCCTCAACCAAGTTTATCCAGGTACTTACATAAAGTCATGATATTTCTCACAATTAGCATTCACTATCTGGAATGGTTGATAATTTCCATCAGGGCTCTGGTTCGAATAAGTGATACTGCAGAAACCAGCCTCTCTCCTGATACAAATGGCGTAGTTCAAGTTGTTCTGAAACCCAAGCAAGCGACGTTAGACCCAGCTCAACTTACCGGTAGAAGCGAGAAATCAACATCAGCCTCACCAAGTACTGCGGAGACGTATCAGAGTAGTAATTGAAGCTTCTGACTGTCCCCATGACACCTGAATGGTACTGCATGCAATGCGATGGTATTGTATTCGGTCCGTCTGAAGTAAATTGCGTTATTTCAACGCTCCAGGATCGCACACCTTCTCCCGAAGTCAGCACTGCAAGTTGGATGGAATTGCCCGAGTCGGTAGTTTCGACGTACACTGGGGATAAGTTTATTAACGTTGATTCACTCTCATCAAGCTAAACATTAGAAGGTTAGTACTACTGGGCCCTAGGTATAGTGAAAAGAAAAAAGTTGTTAAAGCTTAAGTGATAAGCTTTTAGCAAAATGGAAAACGGTATTAGACATTTGTAATAAGCAATTGGTGATTTCGTGATTGGGGAGGAGAACAAGTGAGAACTTACCGAGAGGTGAGGGAGGAGGTAGCCATAAAAGACAGTGATGTAGCAATCCTCCCTCATCTTCTCGGTGAGTAAAATTTCCTCCTCACCAATCGCTAATCACAAATTGCTTAGTACAAATGTCTAATGCCGTTTTCCATTTTGCTAAAAGCTTATGTCTTATTGCTTAAAGCTTTATTCTTTTCACTATACCGACGGCCCAGGATGACAAGTTCCATTCATGGATTTCACTAAAGCTGTTTTAGATTATGATTTACGAAACACTAATGGAGTCAAAATCACCTTTCAAATAATATCACTTACCGCCTTACACAAATCTGATTAGAACGCCGTTTCAGCACAACTTCTACAGAACCCTATGGCGTCGGCTTCGGATCATAAGTGGCATTTTGTATTGGTGATTTGAATCCTTTCAGCATGTGTTCGTTGCAGTCGTTAAGTTTGTCCCTGTCCTGGTCCAGCGGTTATATACGAGGAGCAGCTGGCTACAATTTTACAAGCATCGGACATGTGATCGAAAGCACAAACTTTTTCTGAAGTTTTTTACAACCTTCACATACCTTCAGAGCCGTAAACTTGTCATCAATAGGTTTATGACTCCTTGAACCCATTTATTCGTCCAAACTGTCATAAAACTAATCCTGAAATGTGCAAGAGCTCCACCTGAAAATGACGAATTTGTGTTACAGATTTTTGAATAATATGTTCGGTGTTTAGGTACTATAAAAGGTGGTACTTTCGCATGTCATAGGCCTGCCTCTCTTGCAAAGCTGTGTGGCGCTGTTACGCGGGGTGGCGGAAAAGTGAACAACAGGGAATACACAGCTGGAATACGTACAGCATAAGATTTGTTGATGCTTGTTGTTTTGATTTTGGTTGCAAACCTTGTTTCGCAAAATGGAAATCATTTTCAAAACAGGCTTTATGCCGATTAAAGTTGGAAACTTCCTTAAAAATACTAATTTGCTGAAGGGGGCACTACTTTTGGAAGCTAGGCATATCAGTGAAGTTGAAGAAACTGTTCAAGGTGACGGAAGCAAAGTCAATGGCAAAGTGCTGGCACAAATGAAAGTGGCTCAGTCGAATAAGAAGATCTACAAGGTTCACATTTTGGTAAGACAAATTTCAAAGACCACCATTAAGTTACTTTACTTGCAAGTGGGCTCTCGTAACATTGTTATTGTTTCTGGTTTCAGCTAGATGAAGTTAGAGAGATCTGTAGCGCAAACTGTGAATGCAAAGCCGGTATCGTTGGTCGTTGCAAGCATGTCGCCGCTATCGTCGTTTACATCAACAATTATGAAGACACTTCATGTACAGCTGAAAGTCAAAAATGGCACGTTCCTGTTTCAGCTCGAATCAAAGAATATTCGCAGTGCAAATCGATGAAAGACATGTACCCTCCGGCCATTTCAAAAATCACCTATCCAGCAACGCCTTTGTCTGAAATCATGCTGAGATTCGCAAGGTAAAAGTTCAAGCTTTAACAATACCCTCTTCAAGTACCAATTCTCTAATAATTTTGTTTTTAGTTTGCAGAATACGCTCTATCGAACACTAGAAGCTGAACAATCTGAAGATTACTTGGACGACGAATCTGCACTTGAAGATAATTCAAACTTTGAACATCATGATGTGCTAGTCATCATGTTTGCTGGAATGGCAGAAACACAGGTGTACGGAATGACAGGAGCTACTGAGCAGCTGAAAAAAGTTGACTTAAGGGACTTCGAAGATGTGCGTATGACTGACCTTAAGAACTTCTACGACGCTCACGTGCAAGTGACATCATTAGAGGCGATCAAACTATGTGCAGCTACCGTCAAACAAGCTCAAGATCCATCTAGAACATGGCACCGGGAGCGTAAAATCAGAATCACACAGAGCTCAAGCAGCCACAGAATTAAGACCAGAAGAGCCGACTTCAACAAGTTGGCTGTCAACTTACTTGCGGAAACCTTCAAGGGCAACAAGGCTACCTACTACGGAAATGTTATGGAACAGTCAGGTCGGAAGAAGTACGAAACTATGTACAATCGCAATGTGTTAGAAGTTGGACTCGTAATTTCACCAGCAGCTTCTTTTATGGCAGCGTCTCCGGATGGAATTTGTCTGGTCGGGTCTGAGTGGCGACTAGTTGAGATCAAATGCCCTTACTCTAAGAAGAACCAAGTTATTTCTGACAAGTCTAACCTACCCGCTTATTTGACGTACAAGAATGAGACTCTGACATTGAAAGAGTCGCATCAATATTATAGCCAGATTCAATTTAGTTTGTTTGTTTTAAACTTTGATGTTTGTGACTTTGTGGTGCATAGTACAGTCGAAACAGTTGTGATTGAAGGTAACGAGATGAACGGCATTTTTGGTGTGCAAAAATTTTCGCTTAGCTGCTTGTTAACGCTTCTCGCTTCCAGTTCCAGTAATGTACGCTTGCTGATTATGCTTTTGGGCTAACTAACTAACTTTCTTTCGAGTATTGCAGTTCGAAGAAATGAAGAGTTTCTGCAGGCGAATCTTGTGAAGCTAGAAAACTTTTATTTTCAACAATACCTTCCTAGAATCTTCAAAATGAAGAGCTTGTATTCATAGGTTACACTTTCTTAACTTCTTGCTGTTTAATGAGTGGAGCTGAAAAATTCACAAATAGAGCTAATACCTGCATAATTTTGTCAGAACTGGAAAATAAATTGGCTGGAAACCTTCCAACAAGAATCTTGTAAATCTTCAGCCTCTGAATCGCTCTTTCTACATGTATTCTAACACTAGCAATATTGTAGGTTTGATTCATTTGTTCCTCAGTGAATTGGTTTTGATTCTTATTGGAAAAGGGTGGCATGACTAAGATCGAGTTGCGCTGTAACTGGATATTTGGGAAACCGCGATCGGCTAATACAACGTCTCTAGGCTCCAACAAACTCAAAATTCCACATGCATTTGTTATCTGAGTGTCTGTACTCCTACCTCCGTATCCATCAGACACAAAAGTTATCAATCCTGAGGGAGCGATTCCAATCAGGTACTTCAAAGTATAAGCACTTTTGTAACTAGAAAACATATGGTTCTGTTGTTCTACGCCTTTTGGAACCTCTGTTTTCACTTCAGTACAATCAATAATCACCCTGCAGGTCGGATAACATGATTTGAACGAAACTGGCATGGTCGCTTTGACAGCTTTCCTTGAGGGCCAAATTAACCAACCTCTAGTCTTCTGATAGAGAATATCCAAAACATCATAGAAATATCTAGCGGCAGTAGACTCGCTAACGTTGAAAAGTACTGATAGGGCCACAAAGCTTAGATCTAACTTCAAACGCATACAAAACATAACTAGTTTGTCTTCGTTCGATAATTCTCCTCGTCTACGAGATCCACTCGGGAGGAGGCTCAAGAAAACTGCGAACACGGAAGGTTCCAGCCCTGTCAGAGGGCCATATGTTGACACATCACAAGACAAAGTTTTGAATCCTTCAAAGATTGGTGTTCGTGGCCACACTGTTTGCGTTGAAGTTTCGGTCAAGGTGGAGTGGTAGGTTAAACTTGGCAAATCAACCTGAACCTGAAATGGACAGACACAAGTGAATAAAACGTTTAAAGGTTTGACGCAAGTTTTTTGAAGTGAACGTACCGCTGAATCCACAGCTTTTTCAACATCGAAAGCTCTATTGGGATTCCACTTGAAGGAACAGACGTTCTTCCTAGCAGGCTTTTCAACTAGGTTATTCTCGAGATCTTGGTTGTCGTTTTCAGCTAGCTGCTGTTCTGCGGTCTCTTTAAGCTTGGTGCGTTCGACGAATCTAGAAGGAACAAACTGACGTTACAAACTTAATTTTGTTATTCACATCGTAGTAACTCTGGTGACTGATTTAGTTACCTTCTGAATCTATCTTCCGACCGTTTGTTCTTCAACTCTTGTTTATCAGCGCTGTCGGTATATATACTGGGATTGAATCCTGGGTGGTGAGGATGATGACTTTTTTTGTTTTGGTAAAAATGTCTACTACATACTCTTGAATAGGGTTTCGGTTTCCAATCTGAGCCGTCTGATCTGTAAATGAAAGAAGAACTTGACTTTTTATCCTGGGAGGAATTTCAAGTTATTATGTTCGTGTTTAGCAATTCACTTACTCTTTGCGTTTGCAAAAATTAATCCAAACTTGCTTTTGCACTTTTTCATGTTCACGACCAGGAAAGTTGTAGTAAAAGACCGGTGGATCCTTCCCTTTAGTTTTTCTCTTGTTATTAGTACAACCATACACTGCACAGTACATTTCTAATTAAATTAGTAATTAAATTCAAATGCGACCGTATCAGTATGCAATCGCCGTATGTGAAATCATAACAAACACAGATGCAGCTGTTTTACAGATTCCCTCTGTATTCCCTGTAGTTGCGCGGATGCAGCGCCTCTCCCGTAACTAGCGACATCTCTTGGTTATGAGGGAGGCCTATATCTTACGTACATAATGAAACAGGAAATGCCGTATGTGTCTGTGTCATAGGGATTTCCGACTCCGACATCCAACGCATTCCACCTCCACCAACCAACCAACACGGAAATGTTGCTCATATCTGGCCAATTCACAACTGTACCATTATCAATCCATCCAATAACACACACTAGGAAAGAACAAGACTGAAGCTGTAAACACTGTCCGACTGAGTTGTCATTTTGAACGCCGACCTTGCCATCTTGTTGTGACTCATTACACGTTGCTTGTTTCATCATATATTATATATATACTCTCATTTGCGAATACGAAGAAGCGGCAGGATGTGATACAGCATAATGAGGTGTAAACGTCGCTATGCTTATACGTCAACAATTAACGCTCAAATTCACGTTCAGCGAAAAACTATGCCGGTTGTGCCACTCACTGGATTCACTCACACTTTCAGAATCTTTCTGTTGTCATTCATATTCTGTCGTTTTCTATACAAAACGTAAGTACTTCTTTGAGGAAACGCTCAAACCTAAGTCGAAGACAGTAAAAGTTGTTTAGCAATAAAACTGTTACATTGTCAAGGTGTTCAGTTAACATGCTTACCTTGTATTAACTTGTTAAACATGAACAGAAACAAGATGCATTTCAAGCAGAAGCATCAGGTATTACAAACCACGATTACCCAATACACAACACAAGCGTCAAAGTCCAGCAGACTCGACTTTCGTTCTGTCCTGTATTCAGCGAAATGTAATTCCAGTTTTCTCACTCCAGGTGCGCAAACGGAATCCAAGGGTTAGCCAATCTCACTCGAACTCAACGTCCATGGGATTGAGATTATTCCGAAACGATAACGGTGAGTGAAATATCTGCAAATTAAAATTGCATCATCAACTGTCAACACGAGTATAGTAAAATATGAGCTGCATCCGATTTTATGGATGACAAAAAATACCTTACTGAAATTGAAATCTTTGTTCAATGTAGGAAGCTTTGAAGAAGAAGAACCAAAGGATTCCAGAGAGGGCGGTGGAATCTTCAACATCACTGGACGACGGGGTGCCATCAAACACCATAAAGTTCACGAGGTCAAGGGTCACCGGTTCGTGGCCAAATTTTTCCGGCAGCCCACTTTTTGTGCGTTTTGTCATGATTTCCTGTGGGGATTCGGAAAGCAAGGGTACCAGTGTCAACGTAAGCTGCTTTCAAGTTACTTAATTAAACAAAAAACAACCCAAAATTTAATGAAAACTGCTGCAAATACGTATCACTTCTTACGACACGAGGAACCGTTTTACCCGTGTTATGTCGTGATTGTGACGGAAAACGAAAACATTGCCTAGAGTTTGAAATTCGAGTTGAAATTCCCGGGCGAACCCTTTTACTCCATGATCAGCGGCGCGACTGAATTTCCGCAACTGTAAAAAAATTGTAAACATTGCCAATTGAAGGAATTTCATTCGGTTTCCAGTTGTCAGTTTAATACATAAAACAACAAGAGTTAAAATGCTTTACTGCGACTGGTGTCGGATGTGGATTAATTTAACGAGTTTGTGGCAAAACTAGAGGGAAAAAAGCGTCTTTGAAGGGAATTTTGCAGAGGTTCGTTAGATGTTGGATGTCTTTGAATTTCGTAAATCTTTAGCACTTGAAAAGTAATTGGTCAATTTCAGTATGATCTTGAGCCCAAAGTACCGAAGATTCAAGTGTTTCTGTTCAAAGTAAACGATCTAGGCGACACCCGGTCTGGAGTTTCAAGAGTTTCTAGTGTCAGATTCTAACGTTAGAAGCCGCAGCTGGTTCTATAGTGAAAAATGTTCTTGCTGAAGCGACGACAACTTTTCAACATTAGGTTTTCAAAGTGAAAACAGGATCGTGGAGGGCTAAAAATAATTTCCTGTTTAAAAACACATTGTAAACGTGCAAAAAAGTCCTTGAAAAACTGCAATGTGAAGTCAAGTCGATGAAATCTATACTTTGCAACTCGGAAGCTGTACTGCAAGTAGCCCGAATTCGTTAGACCAACGGCGCTGAAAAACATTTCTCAACGCTTCGTGTGACATGGTAAACTCGAAGCGTTTTTCCGCTGCTCTGATCGGTTTATTCACCTAATGTATTTGGTTTGTGAGGGGTGCCAAATTTTGGCAAATACCATTAGATGTTATATTCCTTGGTGAAGAAGGCACAAGACTTACATAATCTTTTAATGACTTTTTGCAGTTTGCCAATGCGCCGTTCACAAGAAGTGCCATGAAAAGATTCTCGGTAAATGCCCCGGATCCGGGAAGGAGTCTCAAAGTACAATTGTGAGTATTGAACACATGATATACTGACGGTGATTCAATCGGAAAAGAGCAATAAACAAAATTTTAATGGCCAATCTAATGTAATTTCAGTATTTACGAGAACGGTTCAAAATCGACGTCCCTCATCGGTTCAAAGTCAACAATTTTATGTCTCCTACCTTTTGCGATTTATGTGGATCCCTACTGTACGGTTTGTTTAAACAAGGTTTGAAGTGTGAAGGTAAGCTGCTAAATACAAAATATAAAGAAACTGCAAGGACTCTTGGAAATCTATGAATAACCTTTGACCTTCATTAGTGTGAAAACTGTAGAGAATCAAGACATATCTTCGGCTTTCGGTGTAATTGGTGCGGCTAATTTGGACAAGCAAAGGACGGCGTGTCTACGAAATTCTTGTTGTGGTTCCGCAAGATCTATATGTCAAGTAGATACGAGCTTCTGTGGGCGCTAACGTTTGTTAGTCTTGATTTAGTGAGATTCTGCATCGAAGTGACATTTTCAATTTTGTCGCTGCAGCAGTAAATTAAATGAGAAGGCTCTACAAGAGAATAGAAATCTTATGCAGCTTGCGAATATTGTTTGAGGCAGGATAGAAGCACGTGTTTTGGCCATCATGTAGATTTCGTAGGAGGCTAAATTTAGCTGATGATCATAATGTTGTTGCAGGATGAGGTTTTGTGTATAATACTTGAGGGAATCTCGTGATGTTTTGCAGGTATGGATCAGACATCATTATGAATGTGAAATGGCGATTCTGAAACTTTTAACCTTACTAGAGTTTACAAGCAACTTCAATCGCCATTTACGCAGCTCATAGCTGCGTGGGCCGATAATTAACGTATTTTCTTCCTTTCTACCGCTAGAATATTTCGCCGACTATTAATAGCAAGGAGTAAATTCTTGAGCTCACGTTAAGGTCATGTGCAATGAATACAGAGTCTTTGTAAAATCTTGTAATTGGTGTACACACAGGTTTTGTAGAGCAATGTCATCCCAAGAAATGTCGTCTTGATCTAAGTATTTTCCGAAATTAGCGCACTGTCCGACAGCGGAATGACTGATGGCGTTTGTACTTCCAAGAATAGCGGAGCTGTCAGTCATCCAAGTTTTATTTGTAACAAGGATTTTGGAATACATGTGAAATGTGAACAATATTCTTTGACCTTAGCCACTGGACTGAAATACGGATGAAAAATTAAGTATCAACAGCTGTGGAAATCACGCACATGCGGATCATTTGGGTGAAGATCAAAATGTGCTGACGTCAGTGAAAATATTGTCCTAGTCGATGCAAGGAGCAGGTGTCGATTATAGGCGTTTCATTCGCCGTTGACTGTACTAGCAGTAACGGCACGAACGAGTAGAAACAGTTGCTGATTAGTCGCATGGGTTGCGATTCAAGGTGAAATTAATTACAAGTTGGCCAGGTTCTGATAGATGTGTAAATGGTGGATTTTATAGCGTTGTCCTAGGTTTTTGATGCTTGGTTGGGAATTGTAAAAGTCTTAGAGTATGGTCTCGTATTGTTAAACAGGAGGAAAGGAGCATAGAAATCAGGTTGTTGGCATAGTGTGGGTAAAACTTAGCTCTGAAAGTGTTTGAGCCCCGTGACGGTTTCTGCCAAGGAACAAGTATATTATACTTCCTTGAAGGTGTTTCAAGCGAAAGTTGTCAAGTTGGATTTCGGGTAGGGAATCAGTTTCAAGGATAACCAGGCGATTCTGAACACCGCTGGCTTGAGTAGATGTTACCCGAGTCAGAACAGCCGGCAGATGAGCAAAAAATATTCCTGGTTGCTTACGTAGTTTGTGTGTTAACAGCATCTTTTAGAGCTTGTGACAAGGCTCAGTTTGTAGTAAGTTGTACGAGGAGATACAGCCAAAAGGAGGGGAGTCGTTCTTGAGAAATTTGATTTAGTGCTAAACGTTATTTGCTCAGCAACTTCGAACAATTCCTCGTAATATAGAAGCCTCTTTGTGTACTCCGAAGGCTTTATTTCACTGAATATGTAACTGACTGTTGACCTGTGAATCCTCAACGTTAGTGTACTTCAGATCATCGCTTCGATGCCCTACACTCCAGGCCTGTCTAAAACAGGCGGGCCTTATGGAAGTGGCAGTACTCCGTTAAGTTCATACTTGCCTCCGGGCAACCTTAACACTTTGTTGTATGGCCGCTCGGATTATGGCGGAAGCAGTGGACCCTTGTCATCATCCTCTTCGTCCTACGGAAGACCATTCTATGGGAGTTCTTCGATTGGAAGCTACGGCAGCTATGGAAGCCTTGGCTATAGTCCAAGTGGCCTGTATCCATCATCATCGATACTCAATTCCTCCTCGTCCTCATACCTTTCGTCAGGTGGAGCCAAAAAGTTTGCGTTACCTACAATCAGTGAACATTCCATCAACTCGAGCCACTCGGGTCGACTTCGAGTATCGCGGCCGCCAAAGTTTAACCATACCAGCTTCGTCCCGAAATCAACTCGAATCTCGTCGAGCGCTTACAGTGGATCCAACAGAGCAGGGACTGGTGGTAGCAAAATCGCAGTTTGGAATACCGAGGAAATTGATGTTTCTAGACCCAGAAGGCCAAGTAGAGATGAAAATACAAGTGCTGAAGGGAAGACGGAAGAGAGTGAAGAAGGCGGCGCTTCTGAAGTCGGCACAGCGACTCCAGGCGAACTGTCCAGAGAGAACCAGCAGTTTGGAACGTTGCGGAGAAATCGAACGGTGATACGGATACAGACACAGCATTTGAAAGAAAACCCGTACCTGAGTAGTAATAGCAAGAGCGCTGAAGCTAACAAGAAACCAAAGAAGACTGCAGGAGAGAAGCTAAAGGAGAAATGGGCCATTCAGTCCAAAAAGAAGAAACATTCAGGGTACAGGCCTCCGTCCTTGACGGACATCAGGGCTCAGCAAGAGGCTATTCAGAAAGAGATTGCAGAGCGGCAAAAAGGACTTTTGGCGCGCCGAGAAGGTGGAGGAGAATCGTCGTCGTCAGATGGCGGGTTTTCCAAGTCGGTGGAAGAAGAAGCGAGGTTCTTTACGAACCCGACAAAGATGCCAAGAAGGAAGTCGACTAAGAAGTTTGTCCTGGTTCGACAATGTAGTAAGGATGATTTAGCAGCTTTGGCAGCGAATGATGGAGGGGAGGTGTCGCCACCTATGCAGGTTCCTGGAAGGCTCTCAAGGTCCAGCTCGAATGCCAGTATGAAGAGTATTTTCTTGGAAGAGTCGTCGTTGGATGGAGGAGAGACAACAGGAAATGTAGCCGACAATGAGGATGATGGCGAGGAGGACTTTTGGGCGAGTGACATCTTGAGGGCAAATAGGTCAACGCTAGTTGTCCGTAACTTTTTCACCAGATCCGACAAGGAAAGTTCAGAAGAAGTTGAGTCTATTCATGAGGAGGATGAAGAGAATTGTGATGCTGAGGTTGCTCAGTACATGGCCAAGTCGGTACCAAAGTCCAAGGGTTCCACTGTTAAGGCTACAGCGAAGACCGTTAAAAGCGATGGAGCTGAAGGTTCAAAGGCTCCCAAAGTCACGAAGACTGAGCCAAAAGAGCTGCTCACAAAGAAGGCAATAACATGCACGTCCGAGCCAACCTCAAAAGTCGGATCTCCGGCGCTCATCAAGGGTTTGAAGGGCGACAAGGCAGCAAGTGAGAGTCCAAAGAGCGGTTTTACAAAAAATGGGATGAAGCAAGGAAAACTGGCGGAAGTGACTGAAACCAAGGCTCAATTCACTAAGGTTCAGCAGCCAGTCAAGGGACTTCAGGAAGAGAAAAGAGCTCAAACTCCAATGGCTTTGAAGAAACCTGCTGCTGAATCCAAGTCGAAAGCTGGAAACGTTGTGGAAGTTAAAGCAAAAGTGGAGGCTCAAAAGCAAGAAGCCAAGCCGAAACTCGAGGTTAAGAAGGAAGAAGTGAAGTCAAAAGACCCAGTAACGAAGAATGAAGTTAAGCCTAAAGAAAAAGTGTTAGACACCGAAGTCAAGTCTGAAGTTCCAAACGATGTCCAGAAGCGTCAAAGCGTATCACAGATTTGTGCTGCTCAAAAACCAAAGATTGTGGAGGCTTCTAAACCCTCGGATACTACTGCTGCCAAAGTGGACAAAACACAAGCTACACCGAAGGTACCTGAGCAAAAGCCCATAGAAGCTATCAAGAATCGAGAGACTGAACGAAGTAAAACAGCGTCGCCTGTCCCAAAGAAGACCTCACAAGCCCTCAGTACAGAACCAAAAAGCCTTCCCGGAAGTCCAAAACCTGGATTGAAAGCGCAGGTTACGAAGGATGTTAAGCCGGAGCCGATTGCCACCACAGCCCCAAAACGACCGGAAACTCTGGCTCTTGCAAAACCATCAATTGACACAGTTACAAAGTCTGCTGTTGCCGGTTCATCTACGCCAGATCAAGCAGAAAAATCAGGAGCGAAGAAACTTCTCAAATCGCCTGCTTCAGCAACGCCTGTATCTAAAATTGAATCTACCACTGCCATCAATGCAGCACAAACCGATAAGAAAATATCAACGCACCCGGAAATACCCGTATCAACTCCTCCTCCGCTGACTACTACTACAAAACAACAACAGCCAGCAACTGAACCTAAAACAGCGAGTCCAAAGACACCGAAACTGCAAAAAACAGCTTCGCCAGCCAGTTCGTCACCAAAAACCCCCAAGGGAAAAGCTGCCGCTGTGTTCACCTTTGAACCAAAGACTACTGAAGAACCGAAAGCTGAAGCGACAAAAGTACCTGTTGAAGCCACAACTGCTGCAGCAGTAAATGCAGTCCCTGCCGCTGCAAGTCCAAACACTGCATCTGTGCCTGCATCACCGAAAATAGCCAAAACACCTGTTGCTACAATGACGCAATCTTCATCGTCGCCTAGTCCAACCACACCAACTTCGCCGTTAGTCAGTGCAGATTCTGAGGTTAACAAGAGTGGAACTTCAAGGAGCAAATCTCCAGCTGTAAAGGCCAAATCAAACAAGCGAAACGTGTTTGGACTTCAGAATCGTGCCAAGTCAAAGGAAGAAAAACGTAAATCGCAAGAGGAAGAAGCGGTCAAAGTGGTCACTTTGGTGACTTCGGCGGTTGTGTTAACTGAAGACGCTGAAGTGGCCCGACACCCAACTTCTTCTGCTGCTGAAACCTCTGAAACGACAGGCGCAACTTCGCCCAGTTCTGACGACAGTGAACAGCCAATGCTGAATCCAGTAGTACAGCAACTTCGCCTTTCAACTTCAAGACGATCCGACAGGTCAAGCAGTGGGTCACTGGATTCGCCGTGTATTACTCCCAAGTCTAGTGAACGTGGTGCGTTGTACATATATTTAGTTTGGTTAATTTACGGTTACGACATTAATTTACTTGTTGTATTAAGATGTGAAATGAAGGTTGATGTAGGTTTTCGAGTATTGACGCGTTTGAAGGTCAAAGGTTATTCAGGGGTTTCCGAGTCCAAATGAAGTTAATGATAGGAAACTAATCGAAAATATCCTTTTACAGTCTGCAACGTTAACTGTCATCACAAGTGCGAGATTTTTATGCCGAATTTATGTGGAGTGAATCAGAAGTTGCTAGCTGAGGCTTTGAGTTCGGTGAAAAAAGGTACCTGGACCTGGAGTGGGCTTTGGATGCTGAGCTTGGATTGACACAGCGAATGAAAAAAATAACCTTTGTACATATCTTCTTTGGAACTAATTTCAATTTGGCTTTCAGAGAGCTCAACGTCAACAAGCAGTACATTAAGTGCCGGGACTTCTGGAAGCTCAAGGCGGATGCCTTCGCCCCCAACCGAAGAATCTGACGATGAAGACCAGGAGACTATTGCTCGGCGTATCTGTCCCTCTAGAGCAAGGCCAAAATACAGGCGTTATGAGATTGAAGACTTTCATTTTTTAAAGGTTTTGGGGAAAGGCAGTTTTGGAAAGGTACCTGAAACATGGTTACATTTTTGTACAAAATGTTGATACTGATTGGAAACTAATGTTTGTTGTTGTTATAGGTAATGCTGGCGGAGCTGAAGCAAACGGATTGTTACTTTGCTATCAAGTGTCTGAAGAAGGACGTCGTTCTGGAGGATGATGATGTAGAATGCACAATGATAGAGCGAAAAGTTCTTTTGATGGGGTCGAAGCATCCGTATTTGTGCCATTTGCTCTGTACTTTTCAAACAGAGGTATGTAATTTCAAATATAAGAAGGATTTTGATGACGTTTCTGAGCTATATAATGCTAATCATTCTATGTTATACAGTCGCACTTGTTCTTTGTCATGGAATACCTGAACGGTGGAGACTTGATGTTCCACATTCAGCAGACTGGTCGTTTCAATGAGGACCGAGCTAGATTCTATGGCGCTGAGATTGTGTCCGGACTCAAGTTTCTTCATAAGAAGGGAATTATTTATAGGTACTGAATAGCTTTTCAAGGTGGTTAAAATAATGTTGTTTGTAGGGCTAACATAAAGTTTTTGAATTTTTGCAGGGATCTTAAGCTAGACAATATTTTACTGGACTTTGAAGGGCATGTGAGGATAGCTGACTTTGGCATGTGCAAGCTGCAAATATACTTAGATAGGACAGCAGATACTTTTTGTGGGACGCCTGATTACATGGCGCCCGAGGTAAGTTGAAGAACCTATGCTGCATATAAAATTTTGAATGCAACTAATTTCTGAATCTTTATTACAGATTATCAAAGGTTTGAAGTACAACCAGTGCGTGGACTGGTGGGCCTTTGGTATCTTACTTTATGAAATGTTGATTGGGCAATCGCCATTTAGCGGTTGTGATGAGGATGAACTATTTTGGTCCATATGCAATGAGGCAGTGCGATACCCGCGGTTTTTGAGTAGAGAGTCCAAGCGGATTCTTGAAATGGTAACTTTCGGCTGTATATATATATATGTGCAATTTTGTATGTATGAAACATAAAAACTTTAATCTTTTTCACAGTTACTGGAGAAAGACGCCTCAAAACGACTTGGTACAACTGGAAACCATTACGGAGACGTGAAAGAACAGCCGTTTTTCATTCCGATTAATTGGGATAGACTTGAACGGAGAGAACTTGAACCACCTTACAAGCCTAAGCTGGTAAATTATAATTGTTAGTGTAATTTCATGGTTTGTAAAAGTATGAATGCTGATTGGAGTTTGGGTTTTGCAGAAACACTCGTTGGACGTGCAGTATTTCGACACGACTTTCACAAGAGAAGCGGCTCGACTTACCCCAGTTGACAAAGAGATACTACGTTCCATGGACCAAACTCAGTTTGAAGGTTTCAGCTATACAAATCCCCACACAACCGACTAGAATTTTAATAGGCTTGAAGTTGAGAAATTTTATTATATTGCTGGTAATATTTTAGCCTTATCCCACTATTGGGGATGAAATGCTAACATATCCTATGACTATTACAGACTGCAACAGTCTATATTTATTGCTATTGTTAAACATATGGGGTTCGCTATAGACAGGTGCCAATTGTGACAATGGTGCATTTTCTTTTGCTTCGCCTACTCAATTCATCTGTTGTTCTTACTTGACTATTCTTGTGCTATTTTTGTGTACTTTTCGTAATTGTGCTATAGAGGTTGTTGTTGGCTGGACCAAGTCTATAGATAGGCTGCAGCCAGATGCAAGTATTATTGTAGGCGTAGTATGCTTTAAACAGTAGTTTTATTTAGTCACAAGTTGTGGCGATACTTATATAGCCATGAGCTGGCCCGAGAGGTGAAACTTGAATGATATTATATAATGAGCATTTAGCCTAAACGGGTGCTTGCACGCACAAATCGTAATACTTTTAAGCATTGTACTGTACAAATCTACGGTGTCTTGGGCGCTGATAATGGAAAATGGGCGTGGGATACGGAACTTGGTGGAGGCTGGAAAGCGCCGTGGAGAAGCGCCTGGTATTGAGGCCTCAAGGTTCCAGGCAGCGGCAGAGGCGCCGTGGTCGCAGCTGACGACATGATGTAATGAGTCTGCAAGTGGGCGAGTTCCAGGTGGCTGAACGACCGAAGAAGTTCTTCTCTTCC